>CAXHWN010001209.1:80381-103881 GCA_964020975.1 Hermodice carunculata
GTAATAACTTACATTCTAAATGGATAAAGAGAACCTCTTACTGTTCATGTGAAACAAATCTCTAAGGCTCAAATAACCAGCAAGCCCCGTCACAATATTGCAGGCTTCATATGAAGAAGCATTGTGTCTCAGCCAGCCCTTGAACCCAAGATACCACTATATATCTAATGTGATATCCCCATTACAAAATTAAACTTAAAAGTGCTTATCACTGCTATAGTTGCCTTCTTATTACCGTTAAACATATAATGGTTAAAATTCCTCATGAAGATACCTTTTACTCAAATACCAACCAGCCTAATCTAAAGCAAAAAAAAAGTAATCTTAATCAACAGATTTCCTTGGGACACTTTGTGCGCATTGCGCCCAAAGTGTCCCAAGGGAAGCTGTTGAATGTGTGCATTGCATATGGATGTACAAATAATGCTTCTTTCTGCATACACATGCTCATCCATACTTAAAGGGCCGACCCTCTCTGATATTGGCACCTGCCTACAGTGAGCACTGTTTGGCATGTCCTAACGGTTGCATCAGAGAGGGTTAACTGTTTAACTCTTTCAGTGCCAAATTTTGGATTGAGTCAACAGCTTTGTACAGCGCGCATTGGGCGTAATGTTGATCTGGGATGTTCTCTGTCGGACAATAGGAACACTGGTACTTGAATAAGAGTTCTTTTTATAAGGAATAGGAATCTGGGAACCTGATGATAATTTAAACTAGTTTGACTTGAATAGATCGACTTAAGTCGCGATTGACACTGAAAGAATAATTAAACATTGGAATTGTGTGCGTATCTGAGTCTTAACTTTTGATGATATTCACACTTTAAAATCTGATATGTCTGTAATTAGCCTGATTTAAAATGCTACAAGTTTATATCCTTCATCACATGCATCCTAGTATACACATTTACTAGCAGTAGTTTGAATGGAACTTCTCTTTGCTAGCGATATGAAATGTCCGTTTATTTGCGGATCGTACCACTATTCTTCAAATTGTCCACGAACCAACGGCCACACTAAAAGCCTTCATTGTAATCTTGTACAAATTCATCTTTGGGGAAAGCTCTGGTGGATGACATTTGATGCTAAAAAATCTATTTCAATGAATTTCTTAGCTAAACGACCCAAGCCAGATCATCCTCCCCTACTTCTTGGAAACACACCGATACCTGAGGCTACTGAACATACACATCTTTGAGTTACACTTTCAAGCAATTCGTCATGGCACCAACATGTAACAGGCATTGATAATAAAGCCATCCAACGGCTTGCTCTTCTTCGCAGACTCGAATACAAACTCTCTGGCCAGACTCTCATCCGGTTGTATAGTACTCTGATTCGTCCTATCCTCGAATATGGATGTGTCCTGCTTGACAATTGCAATGAAGACCTGTCACAATCTATAGAAGCTGTGCAGTATGAGGCAGCCAGAATCTGCCTTGGCGCAACAAGATATGCTCCAAGTGTCTTACTTCTCGAAGGGCTTGAATGGCAAACTGGCAAATCGAAGGACATACTTTAAACTTATTCGTATCTTTAAAAATGTATAATAGGTTGACTCCACAATACCTACATGATATCGTTCCTTGCGATGTTGCATTCACTGCTGGGCGTCTATTGAGAAATCGTACTGAACTACGCATTAGGTTTACCACCCATCGCTTCGGCAATTCATTTATCCGTCTGCTATCAATTTATGGAATAACCTTCTGGTTGATACTCGTGTCACCTATTCCCTGCCGCAGTTCAAATCTAAATTTAATCTGCTACTCTTAAGTGTTGACAAAAAGCCTCATACTTTCAACATGGAAGTCGTTTCATAAACATATGCAACAAGCAGCTACGACCTAACTTCTCTGTTTTAAATACCCATCTATACCATGTCAATATCCTTCCAGCCTCAACGTGTGCATGCTCTCATCCTACTGAAGATACCAAACATTACCTTTTGTTCTGCCCCAAGTTCACTGTGCAAAGGGTCCGTCTACTGAATACTGTGAGTCACTTACTCGCTCCAGGTGTAAATCGGACTCTAAAATTTTAGTGCTTTAGTGATATTTTACTGAATATGCTCTTGACAAGTAGTCATGATTTGCCAGACACTGATAATGTATTCATCTTTGAGGCTATTCAGACACTTATATCAGAATCTAGACGTTTTATTTACTAATTTGGTATATAATCTAATTATAAGTCTCTATCATTTGGCATCAATTATATTATTCCTGTACAAGCTGTGAATTCAGTCTTCTATTCTCGTCCAGTGTGTATTGTATATATTCCTGTGCGTCCTTTTATGTACTGGAGAGCCTTCAGATAAGTCTCTGTAAACTATTAGGCAGTCCAGATAAAATGAATATGTTTATAATAATATATTCAAGACTGAAGTTTGAAATACTCCCAGTGTTCCATGAAGGCAATGTATGATTAACAGGAATATCTTAGTCTTTGGGCATGCTTACTGATTTGCTTACATATTTTTAATTATAACTGATAGAGGCGTAAATACTACTTCAGGTTTTAGGTTTGTGCCATAGGTGCATTGAAAGGAATGAAAGTAAAAGATGTAAAATTTGAATTCATGCTAGTTTGGTAAACTTCCAAACTTTAAATGTTGAACAGTTCTCAATGAATTGTAGACAGAGATGTCAACAGCAACATCAAATGGTTGGTATGTGGTAGAAGTGTGTACAATGTAATTAAAATGACAGTTGTAAAATTTGAAATTGTGCTAATTAAGCACACTTAGAAGGTTTTAATTTTCACCACCTTCAACTTATTTAAGATGAAGCAGTAATTTTCATTCAAAAGATTGTGGTCAGGATACGTTTGATTATCATTAGGCAAAAATTTAAAACATCGTAGATTTTATTGATTTTCAAGGAACACAGGCAGGTTTGCTCTAAAAGCAAATCTTTTTTCCCTATTATTTGTTTATTTATTTATTTATTTATTTATTTATTTATTTATTTATTTATCTATCTATCTATTTATTTATTTATTTATTTATTTATTTATTTATTTATTTATAATAAAGATTTCAGTCTCGTTACCAACTACATATAGACATATTCAAATCAAAAACATTACACTGCTGAGGCTCCCACGAGTCAGCTGCCCCTGGATCAAGAGGCACTTCCCCAGTGAACCTCAGCAGCAGGTTGTGTGTCGTGAAAATGCGCAACAGCTAAATTACCACAGCAGAATTTTGTATCACCATATCAATGTTTGGCAAAATGTAAACTTACCACATGTTCAAGGAAGACATGCATTATTGATTACAATGAAAGCGTATGCTTTTCACAGCTACTATTTGAAACTACATGTAGCTATAAAAGATTGTGATTACTCTTTTACTCAGGCATGGCGCCGAGCAACAACGGGCATATAGCCGCGCAGTCTTTTGTCTTGGTCTTTTGTCATGAGGGTCACTCTTCATATCGACAAGCTGTTTTTGCAACAGATGCCTGCTGACAGCTCGGTTATCAGGATGCCACTTTATGTCACAGTATAGAAGAGAACGTAATACTGCAGTCAAAGGTGCCGACGATCGTGTGATGTCCTCCTTCCCGTCTCATTTCAAAGTTAGGGCAGGTATGCGCCTCTTAATCCCAATCCTGATCCATACTGGAGAACGTGTGCGTACGGGTGGGGGTCTGCCAATTCCCAGGAAATAAATCCTCCATTTTTCAATTTCCGTGACAGCAGTGGTGCGTGCGCACACTTATTAAAGGTTCGTGTTGCGTTTTTTGCAACCAACCCCTGAACCTTGTATCTTGTAAGGGTTTTGGTGTTCGAAGAGCTTGCAAGAACAAAATAAAGGGAAGTCACATTTCTCGTCATTCGTAGTTCGTTCAGCTCGCATGATCCCCCCCCCCCCCTCAAAGTCTAACAAAACGAAAAGACCATTTTCCCAAAACTTAGAAACTAATGTTTTAAATTCACTGTTCACAAGAAAAACATTGTTATTTCCCATTTTTATTCCAGTAAAGAGTAACCTATTTTCCCAATTTACATGTACATGGTGTGAATAACCCCTGTCCATTTCCCAGAAATACCAGCATATTCCCTCATGCTCTTTTATTTCAGAGCCTTTCTAATGTTTGAGGATGATGATAACAGGGCCTTTCCTTCGGCACACACAGAATATCTTTCCATATGGTCGGAGCTCCTTCCCGTGGGGAGTAAAACCTAGTCGGAAAGCTGTATTTATATTTCATAAAGTCGTTTCAGCTGAATATTTTATTATATAAGCGACTGATTGCCTATTTTGCAAATTGAAAGTGTGATTCCACACTAAGCAGGACCAATATGACGGAGAGTTGCGTTTCGCCCTCGGCGGATGCATGTGGTATGCCTTGGATTTATAGACGACAGAGCAAAGCAAGTTGAGCTTGTCAAGTTGACGCTGGTAATCTGCGGGTTAGCAACAGGGAAACAATGGCAAGTAAAGGGTAAACATTGGCGTTTTGTGGTTGCTGATTGGAACAAGGAAAAGTAACAAGTCAATCAGCGAGGTCGGCGAGGCTGCAGGATTAGCAAAAGAAAATAACTTTTGTTATGCAGTGTCTGGGCACTTGTGGTAATCAACGAACAGACTTGCTCATACATGAGCCTTTGAGTCACGGTAAAGCCCTCGTATTGATCGCCTACTTAGGTCTTGATTGAAACGTCAAGTGGCTATCAGACGCACAAAAAGTGCCTTGTCATACACAGAGAGGCAGCGCGTTCTTTTGTATGCGCTTGCCCGACAATTACATAGTTATGACAAATAAAACTGTCGTCTTCGATCTATTAGTTTTTTTCTGTGCGTGATGGACATTCCACTCAATTCATCCTACAACATACAGCCAAAATGTTCAATAAATGCTCTTCAAGATGTAGACTTTTTTTCCTTCGCGCCAAGTACATAATGGGGTTTATATACAATAATTCATATGTTCGAGTAAATGTCGCGGACTACAGAAATATTGACAAGATCGTGGAGACCTGGGGCTCACTTTTGATCAAAAAAAACCTCCAAAAACAAAACAAACACAAACAAAAAACAAAAAAACAAACAAACAAACAAAAACAAAACAAAAACAAAAAAACAAAAACAAAAAAAAAAAAAAAAAAACGAGGCAAACAAACAAAACCAATAACAACACCTTAAAGTAGCGAAAGCATTTTCAGTCAAATGAGTTTTTTTTTTAAATGGTGATTTGAACATCTACCGTGAGTGGCTTTAGCATTTAACATCTGTTCATAAACTTATTAGGTTATATAGAAACGCACATCATTATGACTGTGTGTGTGTGTGTGTGTGTGTGTGTGTGTGTGTGTGTGTGTGTGTGTGTGACTCACAAAAGAACAAAATGTGACGATAATACTAAACCGGGGTACAGTGAAAGTTGAAATCCCAGTTTTCCCCTGAATTGCCGTGCTCTTTTCTTAGTGCACTTGTCACACTCTTGTGTTTATGTTGGCTTGGTTTATGTTGTATACCAATCTCTGCGACACGTTTACTTTCCTTGCGCCCATGCCTTTCCCACGATTTGCGTAACGCCAAAATATGATGCTTTTTTGAAATTCCATAATTCACAATGAGTCTTATTTTACACCTAACTTTACTTAGTGTTGATGTGTAGGTGAATTTGGTGTTAAGTATCTTTGCTCGTCGAAGTGTTTGTGGGAAAAGTCGTTAAGACGTTTCTAAGACCATTTTGTTGTTCCTACCTTTTGCGGAAAGTACTTGACAAGATACGTCGGGACGTCGCAGAAAAATACAAGAAAGAAAGAAAGAGAGAAAGAAAGAAAGACAGAAAAAAAGGAAGAAAAGAGAAAGAAAGAGGGGGAGGGAGGGAGGGAGAAAGAAAGAAAGAAAGAAAGAAAGAAAGAAAGAAAGAAAGAAAGAAAGAATTTGTTATTGTTAAATAGTAAAATGACCTAGTACTGCCCTTGCTGGCGCAGAAATTACGGAATGGAAGGATAAAAGTAAGGAAAAATGAAAAGCATACTCTGCGGAGTGTTATTCCAGCTAGAGGCCGGTTTTCGCAAATATGATATGCTGTAGAAACAAAACAAGCGCTCACAATTTTTTTCACTTGTCATAACTAATGACCACATGAACCGATTTTATCGACCACAACATTATTTCGGAGAGGATTTACCCAGTAAAAGCTCCCTGTAACCCTTATTAAAAACATCATAAGTAATTTAAGCCTAACCGTTTAAATCACGAGGAAAGCTCATGCAGCCAAATCCACCGACCGTTTATTAAAGCTGCCTGTGAAGATAGCAAACGTTGCTTTGTTCTCTTAACCGATGTGGCTTATTCGCACTGCACAGTTGACAGAACAGGGTATAAGCATACATAATTCTACTGCACACTACTGAATTATAAAATATAAGATAGAATGCAATGGACATAAGTTATAGTACAATAAGTGGGCCAGGTTGTTTTGTTGTTGGGACTCCCTTATATTGCTCAAGGGATGTACAAGTCTGTTAATCAGCTGTACTTGCGTCTTGTTGCATCGGAGCAAGCCTCGGTAAGCCCACACCCGATCGTTAATTTATACCTGTAGGCAAAATACACAGCTATACTCGGCAAGGGTATATTTGTTCAAGTTAATGTATTTTATATGCTTTGGAATAGGCTGAATATTTTATCACTAAAGGGCTGTTGGTGGGACTTTGTGGACCAAACTGTTGGAAACATAGGATGATAGCTTGTCTGTCCGAATGAAACCAAAGAACACGCAGGGTTTATTATTTTCATGGAAGACCAAGCTCAAGTTTTGTGATTAACATTTCATTCTGGAACTATTCGGTCGCGTCTGTATATACCCGTAAACCCCCTCCCCGGCCCATGTTATGGTGAAACCTATTTAAATCCTTCTTGTGAAACGTAATTCGAGTATTATGCAGTGTGGTTTGTGCTTTCCACCTCCTAGATAAAAGTTGCAAGGAGTCTGAGCATGGGTACCGTGGCGGACGATAAACATCGCCAGGCGTCTGAGCCTGCGTTTCATGGCGGACGATAAACATCGTCAGGCGTCTGAGCATGGATTCCATGGCGGACGATAAACATCGCCAGGTGTCTGAGCCTGCGTTCCATGGCGGACGATAAACATCGCCAGGCGTCTGAGCATGGGTTCCATGGCGGACGATAAACATCGCCAGGCGTCTGAGCCTGCGTTCCATGGCGGACGATCAGAGTCGTCAGGCGTCTGATCATTGGTTCCATCTGAACATTAAAATCATCGTCATTGTCCTGGTTGGTGACTTAAATCAATTTTAGCTATAGCAGATATTCCATTCTTGATGAATTTTATTATCCATTATATTAGGTATGATTTCTGGTTGGAGTTCCTATTATCCATGCTGCTGGTAGGCTCTGAATCCATTCTCTTGTCAAGGGCCATCTGTTAAAACTCTTGCTAGATCTTAGTACAGCAACCAATCAACGACTTGCAGTAGAAGATATATGGCGAATGAACAAGCACAATGTTGGTGACAAAAGTGTCAGTAAGTTTGAGTTGTAATACGATTATTTCACCATACACTAGGGTCAATAAAGCCAAACGTGGGCATTAGAATAGGCTTATTTCGGTGATATGTTGTGCACCTATGGTGGAGAAATCTATATTTGATTAAACTTGGCATGTTGAGAGATCATACCGGTAAAACAAAATGGACATGTTTAGTGACCTTGACATGACCTTGAAATGACCTTCACGGTCATTTTATTAATCTGCACGTGTCGTTCTATTTTATTTTTATTATTATTATTTTTTTTTTTTGCCTTTGTTCGTCCTTTTGAAACGTTTGTAACAAGAACTCGCCAACAGGGAAGAGAACAAATTTTATAAAATTTTGCGTAGACCATTTTGAAGCAAAAAAAAAAAAAAAACGAAATTAACCCAAAAATTTAAAAAAAATGTACAAAGGGTATTTTGAAATAGTTTATTCCATGTTTACATAACAGGCATACATCTGTGTATAATTTGGTGAAATACAAATATTACGTTCACTTAGATGATCATTAAAAAAAATATCCAGAAATCTAATGTTCTAAAGAAATTACGATCATTTAAAATTTTATCCCATAATTGCTGGCGGCCATATTGGATTGAGAAATCGAAAAAGAGGCTCTGATTCCAAATTAATACAATTTCACTACAATTAAACAGATTCACGTTCACTTTTTTTTCAAAACAATCTACCTTTTGAGCTGCATCCAATGGTTGACATACTTCAATGAGGATATTCGAAACTTTTCTGATATTTCTGTCCTGTCATTGTTTGGATGATGTCTGTGAACTATGGTCAGGTAATTACCTTTTATAACTGTACATTAACATTAAGGGCTAAATTTGTTTTAGGCCTACTTTAAATGAATGAGAGTGTTTTCCAAAGTGGGAGGATTGGGATCCCGTAAAACTGGTTTAACCCACTGCCAATATGTTGGTAACCTGTTCCAAGTCAGGTAGAAGATACTCTCATTCGTTTTAATCTCATTACTGTTGGTCATGGATCCTTCTGACGACGAACACTAGCATGTCTTACTATTTCGTAAATGATCCTGAATCTGACAAGGTTAAACTGGTATTTGGTTTGGTCTCATCACTATCATTGAAAACTGTTATCCACTTCTCTTTTCATGGAACCCTTATATATTTGGTAACAATTTGAACATTCAGGCATTTTCTGCACATATTGCAGTGCAGTAAGTGTTCCAAGTGTAGTGAAACTGATGTTGTTTTTTATAATTGTCTGATGAATATAGTTTGTTATTATGAAGGTCATGTCAGGTTGGCTCAAAGTGTTTAATATACTCTTTCTCTGTCTCTCTTTTGTATAAATAATTAACATCTAAATCAACTGACTGACAAGTTGAACTACGTCTTATTATAAATGAAAAAATTTAAAACTGTTACAGGAAAACAGTTATACTTACAGTTACCTTTAGGAACATTTCAATCTTGAACATTTAAATGTCCTTTCAAAAATACTTTTGGAAACCAACTTGAAATGTGACTGCTATCCTTACAAATTTTGACTATTGTAATGCATTTTTGACTACGTTTTAATGATTTGAAGCCTAATGTCACTTGCTTCTGGCTGATGTTTAACATTTGAACCAATGTACTTACTATGTTTGGAAATTCAAACACTTTCCTTTTTGAAATACTCTTAGTTTATCTCCTTTAAAACAACATCATATCTTTAACTACATGCCTAAAACACATCGAATTATATAATCATGTTGTTTAGATTCTTATTGATGGTCATTTTAGGCCTAGAGGGCTTTTCTGATGGATTGATGTTGGTGTTGGTGTCAGTGTGTGGACTTATATAGATGATGATCATTGTTGAGATGGTGATTGCAAGTAGTACCTTTTTAAATACTGAATTTTATAGACATTTTCAACAAGTTAAGAACCTCCGCTTACAAATTCTTTGATGTGATGCAAATTTTGGTCCCTTTTCATAAATTGTATGGTCCTGTATGTGCATGAATGATACAACTGTTCAAGCCAATTTACTGAAATAGGCCTATAATTTCAAACAAAACTTTTTGCATTCTGTCATGTGAAAACTAGATAAGGTTTTTTTCCCCCCTATGGACCTTTGCACTTACGTTTTGGTCTCTTTTGGGTAAATACGAACTATATATGTTTCAGCTATACATACCAAGGAACATTGCCTTTGGTCGGAATTGACTTGGATTTGTTTCATTAGGACTACGGTTTGGATATGGTAATCACACTGTCTAATTTGGGAAAAATATCTTTTCTACCAAGAATTTTCCAGACCAGTTTTTTTTTGGGGGGGGGGGGGGTAGTTTGCCAAATACGTTTTTCATGATAATCCTCAGACTTCATTATTGCGAAATAGGATGGCCATTGTAAGTATTCGTGTCTATTTCTTGGTAAAAATTGACTTACAAATCTGTTTATAGTTACATTTTGATGTTCGAGATCGTTTCAAGGTCAAATGAAAGTCAAGATTTATATATCATTGGCATATCTCACTATCGCCAAGTTTCATAAGGATTGACCTTAAGAACCAGAATACTGTATCGGGCAGAGGATAAGATAGTAACCGTGGGAAGCTAAACGTGCAGCAAAAACAAAAAATAATTCGCTTAATTGCTTTTAACATTATAGAACAATAAATGCACATTTTAAAACCTTAAAGATTTTGTCATTGCAGCATTTTTTTGAAACAGGAATGCTTATGTACAATTGTACTAAGGGATGGTTCAACATTTTCATCATTTTGAATTAGTACTTACAGTACGCAAGGGGGGGGGGGAGGTTAAATGGGTCTGTACACTTTCACAGGATATGGAAAATGGTGGTCAATTTTTGGGCTGTTTTGTGCAATTTTGCTATGATTTGGGGGAAAATCATCATTTTTAAAGTACTACTTTGGGGGGAGGGAGGGGGGTCATGAAATTTAGTACCCTAAATACTAATTCAAAAATGATGATATTGTTGAACTATCCCTAAAGGAAAATGTCCCGAAGCACGTTCGGACTAATTTGTATGTAAAAGGGTCGGTCATGACCATTTTAGCAGACAACCTCACAATCCTCATGTCAGTCGATGCCATAAGCCTACTAATACTATTCCATCTGAAGATGAAATCTTAATTCCTTTTTCTTAATCCAAAGAAACCTTGATATATATTCGGTTCTAAATCCCACACAACCTGACTACCCGACAAATACTCTCGGAAATATCAACATCTGTAAAGATGAAGTGTTGGACACTGAAAAATGGCTCGACACATCCAAAGCAATTGGCCCTGATGGTGTCAGTACTAGACTCTTGGACGACGCTGCTCCAGCTATGTACACATCTCTTACTGAATTATTTAATATGTCTCTAAATCAGAAACAATTTCCGACCACTTGGAAAAAGGCCCACGGTACACTTCGTCATAAAAAGGGTGACAACTTGTGTAATAACTATTGCGCTGTATCTCTTTTAAGTTACACAGGGAAAGTATCGGAAAAAGTAGTATTAAAGCAAGTTCGCAACTTTTTCAGAGACAACTTGGTTGGATCAGGGACGTGTTATGTATCTATAACACGTCCCTGGTTGGATTCATACCTGGCAACTCCGCAGCCAACCAGCTACGTACTCTTTATCATGAAATGTGCTTAGCTGTTGACCAACCAAAAGAAGTTCGAATTGTTTTTCTTTCTTTATATAAGTAGGGCCTTTGACAAAGTCTGGCACAAAGGTCTTATGCATAGACTGCAAAAAATGGCATTGTAGATAACCTCTCGATATGGGTTAAAATTATCTTTATTATCAGAAGCAGATTGTAGTTCTGAATGGCCAGTGCTCCAGTTGGCGAAGTATTACGGGTGGGCGTAGTGCCACAATGATCACTTTTAGGTCCACTACTCGTTTTAATCTATATCAAAGACGTATATAACGTTGTCAATTCAAATGTCCAATTGTTTGCTAATGATGCGTCACTTTATCTCACTGTCGATGACCCAGTTCATGCTGCCACTGTCATGAACGGCCATCTTAATTCATTGGACCAATGGTCCCAGGAATGGCTAATCTCTTTTAATGTTGTTAAGACTAATACTTTGCTTGTCTCTCGTAAGAAAATACCTCCGGACCACCCCCCTGTCATTTTTGGGACATCAACTGGAGAATATTTTTAACATAAACATTTAGGTTTCACTTGTAAATTGATTTAAAATGTAATGAACTTATAAAACAAATTGAACATATAAAACAATTTGCAACTAAATCTTCCAAACAGCGAAAAGTTATGAAAAGTTTGAAATGTTGTCTTGTTCTCGTAACATTAGAAGTGATCTATACTTCCCTTATGCAATCTATTATAGAATATGGAAGTATGGTCTGGGATGGCTGTTCTCAGGATGACTCAAAACTCCTAGAGGACTTCCCTGTACCGGGACGGGAGCAATGAGAACCAGTCAAAATGAAAAATTATATGTCAGAGGAAACTGGTTCGGAATTACTCTCTGAACGTAGAGACCGCTTTAAACTTATTATGATGTACAAAACATCCCATAACCTTGCTTCAAACTACTTGAATACTGTCTTACCTAACTCCCCAGTTGACGAGAACCCTCGGTATTTGAACCCGTCAAAATTTGCCCGATTTAGGCCTGCTTCTTTTTGATACCAGAACTGTTGTATTTGAGAATTGCCCCCCCCCCCCCCCCCCAGCAACTAATTATGGAATCTCCTGCCGCTAGCAACTCGAAATCTACCGTCTCTGTCACAACTCAAACGAAAAAATCTTTTGACATGTCCTGTGAAGTACCCAGAACTTTTAAATGTTGATTATAAAAAAGGTGTCTATCATTCTCTCCCGATTGCGTATTGGCCTCAGTCAATTAAAAGAGCATTTATTAAAAATTAGTGTCAAAGACTCGCAAGCTTCTTCGTGTGCAGCCGTTACTGAAAGTGTTGGACATTGTTTTTCATTTGTCCTCGGTACACTACTGGTCTAGACATCCTTTATACCACTATCAACTCTTGTTGCACCCTTGCTTTTAAGTATAATAATATTTGGCAACAGCGACTGTGATCTTGATAACAACATATATATATATATATATATACATATATATATATATACATATATATATATACATACATATATACATATATATATATATATATATATATATATATATATATATATATATATATATATATTGTTCTGCCTGGGCTTTGCCACCTCTCGGGTACATGCATGCAATGTTGATCTGATAGGGTGGCGGGGACGTACCTCCCTGTGACGTCTCACCCATGCTTCCGTCTTTTTCCAACAAGGGGGATCAATTTGGGCGGAGCCTTTCTGCCTAATTATTATCCTTTTTTAATAAACTATGTTTAAACCAATTACGACGCATGCACGCGATGGTGGCAACAATTGAAATTGGTTTGCAAAACTGTGGTCGTTTTGTGTAGAAAGGTTGTTCTGCATAGAAAAGCATTTGTTACACCGCAAATGTTGCACTTGGATATTAAGGCATGATGGCTAAGATTGATGAAAACATATAGAGTTGCTATCGGTAATAGTAAAGTTGCAGTAATATTTAACTTTCGTTTGTTTTAAATGTGAGGCGAACTTCACTGTATACGACCAAAAGCAAACTGTCCTCACCATTGTTTTGACACAAAATGTTGTTAATGAATGCAATAAAAAAACACCATGCAATACATTATCTCTAATGTTGAATTATATATTTTACTTCTAATAGTCTTTATGGTTTATCTGTGTTTCAACCGCAGGAAAAAAAATAGCAAATATTATAACCTACGGTGACTGTGACAAATCTGTTCGTGCGATGATAAAGAGTCAATTCGTATTTTCAATTTACAACATTACCAAATCGACAATCTCGTATTTCCAAAACACTAGTGCGAACTGTACTGCACATTATGAGTAAATGATACGCTATCTTATTGAAATGAATGAAATGTCATTCAAAATGCAACTCGAGGCATTTTACGCACCGATGTCTTCACTGCAACACGGGAACCTACATGAACGTATGGTTGTCATAATATAGGTTGGAGGGACGTTTTCATTTGTAGGACGACATTCTATATCACAACTGTGAACCTTGAAAAAGATTGATTCAGCATCTAATAAGACCAGGTGTTTGTGCACGGTGCGTTTAAAAATAGGATGCATTCATTAAATTGTGACAGATCGCAAAACGATGTACATAATTTTCATCGTCAACAGTTATCTCCACCCCACCCCACCCCCACAAGACCACGGTGGTTTATACAAATATTACTTAGTTAGATTGTTAGCTCAAGGTACGGTCAACTTTCATTTGTGTTACGTGAAAATATAAAACTCGTGGCAATCGTTTGTGTTTACAATGAACGACTGGTGGTATTATAATTGTATGCACTTCACCTGGTAGTCTGTTTGTGTGTTTTCAAATATATGGGCAATAATCAGTCTCGTTGCTTTAATTAGTTGTTTTTAACACATTTTGTTCTCTAACTGAGGAAGCTGTTTAGTTTTTGCGTGTTGATTTTAAATTCACCCCGTAGTCACCAAACATATATTGCCAGCTGTATAGAACATGATTTAACAAACTCATTGATTTGAATCCTGTGCCGCTAAGTAAGCTATTACCGGTATCAAAGTAAAGCATTACCGGTACGTGAGGCCTGACAACAAATACATGTCTGCCTTGCCATTGATTTAGCCTGGCTTACCACGTTGCCTTGCTTCTTGTTTCACGCTGTCTCTTGCCATGTACAGTGCCATCTTAAGCAGCATGAGCTGGTACAAAAACAGGACAAAAAAATTAACTGATGAAAGGCTCTTGTGGCGGCGATCGAAACCTCTGAGTCCTAGTGGCTTTCAGTTTCTTTGTTCGCAGATAACATGCAAATTTCACGGAAGCTTCAATTTTAATACGTAAATCTATAAGCATTCAGTTCTTGCTAAGATTATATCTTCACATAATGTGTGACGCATGTGTACGATAATCTGATTTTTGCGATGAAGTTGCCTCGCTACGTCTGTATGCATTATATATATATATATATATATATATATATATATATATATATATATATATATATATATATATATATATATATATATATATATATATATACCTCAGCACATAATTTGAAACAGGAGGTATTGTCAACATCTCTGTCGTCCGATCGTCCCTTTGTCCATTGGTCTGTTCGTCAGTTTCCAATGACAACGTTTTTACGTCAGGTCAATATATATTAAGCGCAGATTCACCAACTTGAAGTCGAAGATGTACTCTTTCAAAGACCATCTTGGCGCTCTCTCTCTCTCTCTCTCTCTCTCTCTCTCTCTCTCTCTCTCTCTCTCTCCCTCTCTCTCTCTCTCTCTCTCTGTGTGTGTGTGTGTGTGTGTGTGTGTGTGTGTGTGTGTGTGTGTGTGTGTGTGTGTTGAATTGTGGATTTTGCATATGAATATTCCAGCGTATTCTTTGGAGACCATCTACAAAGCTCTACGAGAGGACGCTGCCGCAAGACGTGTTGGTCGCATCTTTACCAATTTCTGTCATAGATGTACGTTTGGATCAACCACAAATCGATCATAAAGTGAATCTTGTTTTGCCTACTAAGCTATCACTGGTATCAAAGTGAAGCATTACCGGGACTTGCAGCCCAGCAACAAATATATGCATCATCTCTGTCATTGTTTTGACCTCGGGATAATTTTTCGATTAACATTTTTAAGAAATTTGTTGTTTATATTGTTACTGTTCGGAGGTCGCGTGAAAGGCGTCTTATTACCTCGGGATGAAGAATTTGCGCCTGCCCGTTGTTTCTCCATATCTTTAGCACAGCATTATGCGAACAAAGAATGTTTGATATTTAGAATTCCCCAATTCTTCAAATTTGTGCAGTGGTGCAATACAAGCTGTTATAAAGATATTTTGTGGCAACCTTGTGCATTCAATGAACAGTGGTGGAATAATTACTGTATCCAAAGTTCTTATTGGGGGATTTGTAAATCCTAATCTTCAATATATTTAAACTACAATAAAAAATGATATCAAACCAACAAAGAGTTACAGATCTATATTGTATACATAGTGATAAAAAATTGGAACGGCATCAAGTCTTTGGGAACACAGAAGTTTTCGACAAAACAGACCTGTGTCTTCTCGTTTCAGCTCTCTTTTGACAAATTTACCTGACAAATATACGACTTGTCTCGCACACTGCAAGACTTACGAGTTTCAAATTGGACAGGGCCACAACATTTTGTGAAATGTCTCATATGTCTTGGAAAGGTGAATAAACTAAACATTTTCAAACAAAAAGGGCAAAAATTAATCTGATATTCTCAATCGTGAATATATTCCTAGAAAATGTGATAAACTGTAAGAAACGGACAGCGTAATATTTTACCACATTCATAGGTATGAACTTAAAACTTTATTGGCTGTATCAAAAATATCTTTGACGTTTTACCCCCCCCCCAAATATACATACATATATATATATATATATATATATATATATATATATATATATATATATATATATATATATATATATATATATATATATATGTATATATTTATATATGTATATATATATATATATGTATGTATGTATGTATGTATAACACTTCATTGCATAGTAATGCAACGATAAAATGACAACACAAAAAACCAGATGACCAAACATAAAAGGGATGAAATAGGGAAATACCTCATTACTGCCCTCTGGTGGTAATAATGAAACCTAAAAAAGAAAAAAAGCTGTGTGGTCTCTCACATCAAGCTTTAAATTGCATGCTACCTGTGAACTTTTCCATGTCCAAGAAAGAAGAAAACTGGTGAAATCTCGATTATCCTGTGACAAAATCGTTTAAGGTGCACCCAAAATGTATGGCAATTAATTAAAATATATGAATCATATTTCTGCATCTCCCACATTTTCTCTCTTCCAAAGGAATTTGAACAGGCGTTTTATGTCTTCTGTTTTCAATTTTAAGAATGTGGGCACTAATTCTGAATCTATAATACCTATCCTAATATTATAATTATCTGTCAATACATATATCCTTCCGGTCTAAAGTTGCATTTAATTTAAATTAAGATAAATTCTTAATTTTTGCCAGATATACTATTTTCAAGAAGAGCAGGATTCTACTGATTTCAAAATTAATTTTGCACTCATGTTTGGATACTTTCTGTTCTACCACCACCAACCTTGCCCCCAATGATAAAACCCGTATATTTTCAAAACGTTTTGCAAAAGCCATAGACATTTTTGGCGCTCATATTGTGCCCATGACAAAAGGAAACAGTCGTATAACAATGCTGGAGTGTCTCGTTTGACTAATCTGAACCAGTATTTTAGACACATGCAAAAATATTTTCATGGATAAGGCGTACTGGTCTAGTTGGCCTAATGCAGCAAAGTTGGACGCTTTTTGTGTATGCCTAAGCAAAATTCCAAACAGCTGAGGTGTATTGGTTTTAAATGAATGGGATTTGTGATTTCCAGTGGCACAAAACAAGCCATGCAAGATGCCCACTTATGCAGATGTGCCAATATGAATATGGCTATATACTTACAAGCCTACAAGTATGAATCATATCTGGTTCCTGAGAGAACCAGTCTCGCAAAATTGAAGTGATTTAAACAAGGGATATTTCAAATCTGAGGTGCCGAAACCTTTAAAGCGATGCTTAGCCGGCGTGTACCTGAAGGCAAGGAAGTCGAGGTGCCAGAAGTTGTCTTATTTCATCCCGCCTTTTCCCAAGTTCTTGCCCATCATGACATTAAATGTCTGCACAGTTAATTGGCATAAATTATTCCCTGTGATCAGATTTGACAGATCTGCTTAAAAATGGGGTACGGTTATAACAACCCACTAGTCCATCATGTGTGTGTGTGTGTGTGTGTGTGTGTGTGTGTGTGTGTGTGTGTGTGTGTGTGTGTGTGTGTGTGTGTGTGTGTGTGTGTTGGGAGGGCGGGTTTGGTTTATTCGGGTTTCTTGTTTTTGTTTTGTTTTTAAAGACTAGATGAATTATTTGTTGCGAGACAAATCTTGTCAGCTTATTCTTTTCACGAATGTATCATTCTCATCACCCGGTGTTAAAGTAGTCAGGCAACTTTGAAAGTGTCATAAAAAATTACAATTCTTGAAATGGAACTTTGAATTTTCATATAAATATTGTATTCACGAGATTTGAACATCGGAGTAGATTTCTCGAACAAATTGAAGTGAAGTGAATAAAAAGTATAAAAACTAGAGTCTGGCGTGAAAAGCAAAATGTTACAAAATTGATCAAACACAGCAAGTTACTTTGTATTACAAGTAAAACCACAAAGAATATAGACATTTGTGTCCTACAGTATATGCTCATGAAGGCCAAGTGGTTTTTCATAACAGTGGTCACATTCACCAGGTACTACATACACGGTGGCTAATCGACAAGCCCTATTTGGGAGGCAAGCGGTGGTAAACTCCTATCTGGGAGGTAGGAAACTTGCGTACCGGGAGTAAATGGCGGATCGTTTGGATAATCAAATGGATACTCACGGTTCCAACGTTAAAATTAAGCCTTTAGACGGGGAAGTAATCGAAGTGGTCATTTCCACGGAAGAACAAAAAGCGTGAAGAAACAAGTGAAGCAGTTTCATGTCAATCCTTAATAATTTGGTAACATTGACGAACACAAAAGTGACGGTAGTGATTCCATGTCTCCTATTGTAGGTTTTACAAAATGTATTTTCCTGATGATTAGCCTGATTTCTGGAAAAGATATAAATTGTATATCATTGCCAGTGCTTCATAGTCAGTAATATTGACCAGTTTGTAATAATATGGTGCTTAATTCGTTGTAAAAACGCCTTATTTCGAGTCACGTGACCTAATTATGAGTCTACGGCTATGCACTGAGGGACTTAAAACAGAGACACGGCCATAACGGGAGGGGGTACGGACATTAAACTTCATCACTGTTGTAATTTTGGAATTTTTGCCCGAATAAAGTGTGTGTCTGTATTTTGTCAACCTTCAACAAGTGCAACATAGAATGCCATGCGCGTGATTAGATAATGGCGTTATAAAATTAAGGGAAAGTTGTCGATCATTGGGTATTGTCTGTATAAAATTGCGGTCAATGAAACTTGTCGTAGCGTGAATACTACCGCCTGGATAAATACATGTAGACTGTTAACAAATGTTAAAAATTATATTCCACATTTTGTCAGCACTGCTGCTCCATCTTTAGTGGCCGCTTGACATTATATTTAGCAAATACGCGCTTGATAACACAAATGATTGACGTTACAGAGTTGAAAAGAACAAGTTGCCATTGTCGTGACTTCCCTAAAAGCAGTGCCCAGAAACATGCTAAATATAAACGATTGCTTCTCTCGCATTGTAATGGCAAGCATCAAAGCAGAAACGTATGGATTTTGGCTGCAGATACATGTCCACCTGGGGGACGTTATGTTTTTGTTCGGCAGGTGAGCCTCGGTGAACAGAGGCGCCACTTGGTGTAACGATTATGCACTATTCTGAACAAAACCAACACCGACATCAGTGTAACAATGGGAGGCTGTCGTCACCAGCCGCCTTTTCGTTTGAGGTATATCTTATGGGTGAAGTGCAAGCCTGGGGATTGTAACACTTTAAAATGACAGGTCAACCAACGAATGTTTCCGGAAGACACTGCGAATGGCCCCAAAGACAAATGGAACAGAATGTTTCAACCGACCGTAAAGGATGCTGACATGAGACCATATGTAAGCTAGAGTGTATCTTTACCATTAATCCTCCAACACCAGAATGTTTTTATTTTATGCTTATGACATTATCAGAATGAAAAACGAGGCGAGAAGAACAAACTGAAAATTAATGTTGGTGGTTTACAAAAGCCTTTCAGGAGAACGTTATGTGTTTCATGATCTCGTTAGTACCAGATGAGACGCCACCAGGCGTGTTTTTTTTTTCTACAAACCCGGAGAAAAACCATCACCATGACAGATTGCTTATTACCCGGTCCACTTCAAGTTGGTCCTGCGCTGTGAACTTAGATTTAATTAACGAAAACCAAGTGAATTTTTAAAATGATTACCCGAGTTCTGATACAGGGGCGAAACAAAACAAAAAAGTCCTTCTAAGATCTGAACATTTGTTTTATTTTACATGTCTGATTCACCATAATGCCTTTGATCTTATTCTCTTATAATTGGTTCATATTGCTTCGCTGACCACAGTGCGCACAGTTTATGTCATCACTCGTGATTGTCCGTCCATAAACAATTGTTTGTGAACACAATAGCGATTTTTAGATAAGCCTCTTGAATTTTTTCGGATATGTTCCATGAATGAAACACTAGATCCCTTTGTCACTAGAGGCGGTGCCTAGTGTATTACGTAAAGGAGGGTCAAAAAGTGAACTAAAAGTATCAGATCTGTTTGATTTTGAATGGCTCATTATGAAATTTGATGGAATGTTTTGGTGGCTTATGTGTAGAAGCAGAACACTGGCGCCGCCTATAGGGGAGCGGAAAATATGAGTCAGTTTGTAGTAAGATTTATGGAGTTAGGTATCTTAAGTTAAGAAAAAAGACTTACACCACAAAACATACAGTAAAAGTGTATCATGTGCGGAAGTTCAATATTGTGGGAATACATATCGGTAAATATATTTGGTGACAGTAATTACATCTCAACTTGTGGACGTGAATACATTACAAAGATAAAGTGTAATGCGCGGAGTAAAGGTGGTAATACTTGTAGAAATTTGAGTTAACGTCATGTGTGCCAAAACTACTTTAAATTTATTGTTGTGATGACGAAATGGAACTACAAAATTTACACCAAAGATGCGTTGGATCAATGATCACGCTACATGAGATTGAAGGTGACTCTGACTTGCTTGCAAGGTCATTTCGTAGAGGACACTCAATTCATTGTGTTGTAAAAGATTAAGGCTAACAATGTTAAATGTAGCACACATGTGTAGCATATACAAGTTTGATTTTGAATAATATGGTTGATCTTGACCTACGTTTTCAATGTTACGGAGGGAATTCATCTAGGGAAACGATTTTTTTCCTTTTGTGATGGTAATCGCATCTGAAGTGGTGGACGTATATCAATATAGCCTGTCAGGAACATTGTGCAGACAAAAATGTATGGAGTCGTGGTAATGCCACTAGAAATATTAATTGGAACTAACACATAAATACATAATTGTAATAACAAACTGGGATGGAACTATAATGTTTACACTGAAGATGCATCAGACCTAGGGATACATTTTGCAATATGTCGTGCGATCTTGCCCTATTGTTCAAGGTCATGAAGCACCGAAGTAAAAGACATTAAGCTCCATATGGTGAGAAAGAGTAACGCTAACAATACCAAATGTACCACAATTGTGTAACATGCGGAGGTTTGATGTTGTATAATATGGATGACCTTGTTGACTTAAAAACTGTTTTGATTTGGAATTATGTTGTCTTCGAGAGAACATTGACTAGAATCCCTTATACCCTTGTATCAAATGCCCGCTTGCGTTGGAAGAGAAATGCGCCAGAGTGCATGGGGATTCTTTCTTTAACATTCAAGTTCCATGCCCTCAGCTCGTAATCGTATATTTCCAAACCTTGATTATACACAAACACTATTTCAGCAACCACACTTGATCACAAATTCAAATGTCCCCTCTTCATCTCCGAAGGTTGGGACAGAAAAATAGAGAATTGATGTACTCCTCCAAGAAGACTTTTGAAAACGGGATAGAATACCCTGAAAAATTGTGGCAAAAAACATCGAAATCCATGGAATGGAAGGCGTACAAATGGTGACTGTGTTTCTGTTTGTTTTCTTCCTGATATACTTATGAATTTAGAAAGGTTACGTCAATTGCAAGTTTTAGAGCTGCAATGACGTAATTAGGTTTATCAATTTATTGGATTTAGAGCAAAAAAAAAATGAATACATGAATGATACATTTTGTCAGCTTTGTGACTTTTTGGTTTTCAGACAGTAGGAAAATCTTTTTATCTTGTGGCGTGGGATAAATCATGAATATTTAACAGTTTACATGGGTAAGCATCACGCACAAACACACACATGCATGTGGGTCTGTACATGTATATGGACATTTGCAATGTATATATGTACACATAAATATATATATATATATATATATATATATATATATATATATATATATATATATATATATATATTTGCCTTTTTCGCATCCATAATAGAACACCTCTTTCTTTTAACTTTCAACAGTTCAATTGACTGACATAATTTCATTTATAAATTGGCTTCTGATTGGCATACATGTTTTGGATTGGTCACTTACAATAATAGGCAAGGGCAAGAACAGAAGGTGCAAGAACTGCCCAAAAGAGGGCACTGCACTCAGTGGAGGGTTAAGGTTGTGTATTCCATTACTTCATATTATTGTTGCAACTTACTAACTTGAAAACTACTGCACATAGCAACATCAAATTTCAGAAAGTAAATCTAGATGCATAACTTAATACCCCACAAAAATCAAAAGCGACTGGTTTATTTAAGGAAGCTTTAACATACAAACTAATGGGAATACACAGCTCTGGCCCTCCAAATGTTTGTATATTCAGTTGTGTATTGGGGCAAATGCACACCTTAGAGCTAATTCTGACCTTTCCTATTGTCAACAACTGGAATCGCGGCCTTCCCTCCTGAGCAACGGCCTGTCGGCGCAGAAACTCTATATACATGCCATGCACCCATTGTACACAATTAAATGCAATTTATATCGCTCTCGGGTATGTAGCGTATATATATATATATATATATATATATATATATATATATATATATATATATATATATATATATATGTATATGTATATATATATATATATATATATATATATATATATATATATATGTATATGTATATATATATATATATATATATATATATATATATATATATATATATATAATAGATTATAACATGCTTTGTTGACGATATGAAGTATATCAACGAGCACAGGATGCCATATAGCAGAAAGAGTGAGCGAATCGAACGAGTTCTGCTATATGTATCCAGTGCGAGTTGATCACTTCATATCGTCTACAAAGCATGCTGTAAAATTTTATCTCAAGTTTGGGTCGATTTGTACATTTCAATACACAAAGCGAAAATAAGAACGACATTTGCAGAAAGTTTTACTCCTCATCAACACAATTACCAATGAAACCGGAAGAGTACCGATACATAATATCGCGGCACTGTAGCTTTTAGGCCTATGATACGGTACTTACCAAGCCTGTTATAGTACTAAAATCGATCCAAACATGATATATATATATATATATATATATATATATATATATATATATATATATATATATATATATATATATATATATATATATATATATGGTAGAGGGTGAGAACTGCTTGGAAGATATGACACTGTTGCTCCTGCAATATATAATAGCGAGCGTTAGCGAGCTCTTACCTTAACCACATGTGAATACAGGCAAAAACAGACTGGTGCATTATCCAATCAGAGGAGTACTCAGTATGTATCCAACGAAGTTGATTTCTTGTCATCCGTTACTGTGCATGTGCACATGGGCGCAGACATTGCGTTTTTTTACGCGCCCCGGGTAATTTTCGCAGTTTTATTTACACCGAAGTCTCAAACTTACCGGCTTTTATGGAAATCATGTCAATAATTCATAACTGGGCTTCGGAAAACGTTGTCGGCAGAGAGTAATGAATGATAGCGATTCACCGACTTGCATCGTTAACACCTCGATGGAACGCGGACCTGGCAAACACGCTTCTGGGGCTGGAAGTGAGTTTCCGCAGAATGAAAAAACTTGACAGGTGTGAGGGTAACCTAAATTAACATCCCAAAGTATGTAGTATTATTTGCGCATGTTGCGTCTCATCTTACTAATATTTGCACACTGTGCAGTCACGA
>CAXHWN010001210.1:0-66074 GCA_964020975.1 Hermodice carunculata
TGCATTATCTTTTGTCATCAGAAAGCACCATATCTTGCTAGAATAAAAATATACTTGGCTTGAAATGAAAGTTATTTTCCTGTGAAAAATGAAGGATTTTGTGTTTTGCGTATTATCCTGACATGTCCACCTGTAGGTACTGCAAAGCTTTCAATGTCACACATATTTCCTACCATTGTAATACCTTTATTTTGGGATAAAGGCCCCATGTTTTGACTTACACATCAATTTAAATGATAAAACTGTTGTTTTATTTAGTATGTCACACTGTCAATCTGTGTGTCTATACAGTGCCCCTTCTATATCAATGGACCCCCTTGCCAGAGTTCACGATATACTGCAATCGAGCGACTTTTTTTGAAAAATTCACGTAATTGTTCCTGACCCCCACCCCCACCCACCCAAAGTGTATAAAAGTACAAAATTTATCATTTAGAAACATAAAATGACCATTTGGATACATATGTATTAGTATGTGTCTTCATATTCAAAAGGCCATGTCAGCTCCTTTAGGTCTTGGACCAGTAAATCAAACCTAATAGAGTTACATGTTAAATTGGCTATATTTGTCAGCTTGTCTCGGACATTTAAAAGTTTCGTTGACACTATACCTGTTATTTTTCTGAAAGTTTACTTCAATGACACTTACATTATCAATAGAAAATGGGGTCAAAACCGATTAACTTTTTTGCTACTCGCGCATTTGTTTATGCTTACCTCCATAGCTACAGTTCCGAAGCAAACCTTAGTGAAATATTAACCCAACAAGATTTCGAGTTCAAGGATTAAATGTTGAAGTGACACCCTTCCCAAATCCACAGATAATCAGGCATATTTATTCCCTTTATATGACAAGAAATGGATCAGAGTGTCTCTGCTTCCTAATTTTTAATAGCCTGTTACCTGAGGTCCTGTATTCATTGCGTGACTGAAAGTTCTGACACAGCTGCACCCGCAGCGTATTTACTGGTCCAAGACCTATATAAGCACAAATCTCCTGGTACATGCATTATCTTTTGTCATCAGAAAGCACCATATCTTGCTAGAATAAAAATATACTTGGCTTGAAATGAAAGTTATTTTCCTGTGAAAAATGAAGGATTTTGTGTTTTGCGTATTATCCTGACATGTCCACCTGTAGGTACTGCAAAGCTTTCAATGTCACACATATTTCCTACCATTGTAATACCTTTATTTTGGGATAAAGGCCCCATGTTTTGACTTACACATCAATTTAAATGATAAAACTGTTGTTTTATTTAGTATGTCACACTGTCAATCTGTGTGTCTATACAGTGCCCCTTCTATATCAATGGACCCCCTTGCCAGAGTTCACGATATACTGCAATCGAGCGACTTTTTTTGAAAAATTCACGTAATTGTTCCTGACCCCCACCCCCACCCACCCAAAGTGTATAAAAGTACAAAATTTATCATTTAGAAACATAAAATGACCATTTGGATACATATGTATTAGTATGTGTCTTCATATTCAAAAGGCCATGTCAGCTCCTTTAGGTCTTGGACCAGTAAATCAAACCTAATAGAGTTACATGTTAAATTGGCTATATTTGTCAGCTTGTCTCGGACATTTAAAAGTTTCGTTGACACTATACCTGTTATTTTTCTGAAAGTTTACTTCAATGACACTTACATTATCAATAGAAAATGGGGTCAAAACCGATTAACTTTTTTGCTACTCGCGCATTTGTTTATGCTTACCTCCATAGCTACAGTTCCGAAGCAAACCTTAGTGAAATATTAACCCAACAAGATTTCGAGTTCAAGGATTAAATGTTGAAGTGACACCCTTCCCAAATCCACAGATAATCAGGCATATTTATTCCCTTTATATGACAAGAAATGGATCAGAGTGTCTCTGCTTCCTAATTTTTAATAGCCTGTTACCTGAGGTCCTGTATTCATTGCGTGACTGAAAGTTCTGACACAGCTGCACCCGCAGCGTATTTACTGGTCCAAGACCTATATAAGCACAAATCTCCTGGTACATGCATTATCTTTTGTCATCAGAAAGCACCATATCTTGCTAGAATAAAAATATACTTGGCTTGAAATGAAAGTTATTTTCCTGTGAAAAATGAAGGATTTTGTGTTTTGCGTATTATCCTGACATGTCCACCTGTAGGTACTGCAAAGCTTTCAATGTCACACATATTTCCTACCATTGTAATACCTTTATTTTGGGATAAAGGCCCCATGTTTTGACTTACACATCAATTTAAATGATAAAACTGTTGTTTTATTTAGTATGTCACACTGTCAATCTGTGTGTCTATACAGTGCCCCTTCTATATCAATGGACCCCCTTGCCAGAGTTCACGATATACTGCAATCGAGCGACTTTTTTTGAAAAATTCACGTAATTGTTCCTGACCCCCACCCCCACCCACCCAAAGTGTATAAAAGTACAAAATTTATCATTTAGAAACATAAAATGACCATTTGGATACATATGTATTAGTATGTGTCTTCATATTCAAAAGGCCATGTCAGCTCCTTTAGGTCTTGGACCAGTAAATCAAACCTAATAGAGTTACATGTTAAATTGGCTATATTTGTCAGCTTGTCTCGGACATTTAAAAGTTTCGTTGACACTATACCTGTTATTTTTCTGAAAGTTTACTTCAATGACACTTACATTATCAATAGAAAATGGGGTCAAAACCGATTAACTTTTTTGCTACTCGCGCATTTGTTTATGCTTACCTCCATAGCTACAGTTCCGAAGCAAACCTTAGTGAAATATTAACCCAACAAGATTTCGAGTTCAAGGATTAAATGTTGAAGTGACACCCTTCCCAAATCCACAGATAATCAGGCATATTTATTCCCTTTATATGACAAGAAATGGATCAGAGTGTCTCTGCTTCCTAATTTTTAATAGCCTGTTACCTGAGGTCCTGTATTCATTGCGTGACTGAAAGTTCTGACACAGCTGCACCCGCAGCGTATTTACTGGTCCAAGACCTATATAAGCACAAATCTCCTGGTACATGCATTATCTTTTGTCATCAGAAAGCACCATATCTTGCTAGAATAAAAATATACTTGGCTTGAAATGAAAGTTATTTTCCTGTGAAAAATGAAGGATTTTGTGTTTTGCGTATTATCCTGACATGTCCACCTGTAGGTACTGCAAAGCTTTCAATGTCACACATATTTCCTACCATTGTAATACCTTTATTTTGGGATAAAGGCCCCATGTTTTGACTTACACATCAATTTAAATGATAAAACTGTTGTTTTATTTAGTATGTCACACTGTCAATCTGTGTGTCTATACAGTGCCCCTTCTATATCAATGGACCCCCTTGCCAGAGTTCACGATATACTGCAATCGAGCGACTTTTTTTGAAAAATTCACGTAATTGTTCCTGACCCCCACCCCCACCCACCCAAAGTGTATAAAAGTACAAAATTTATCATTTAGAAACATAAAATGACCATTTGGATACATATGTATTAGTATGTGTCTTCATATTCAAAAGGCCATGTCAGCTCCTTTAGGTCTTGGACCAGTAAATCAAACCTAATAGAGTTACATGTTAAATTGGCTATATTTGTCAGCTTGTCTCGGACATTTAAAAGTTTCGTTGACACTATACCTGTTATTTTTCTGAAAGTTTACTTCAATGACACTTACATTATCAATAGAAAATGGGGTCAAAACCGATTAACTTTTTTGCTACTCGCGCATTTGTTTATGCTTACCTCCATAGCTACAGTTCCGAAGCAAACCTTAGTGAAATATTAACCCAACAAGATTTCGAGTTCAAGGATTAAATGTTGAAGTGACACCCTTCCCAAATCCACAGATAATCAGGCATATTTATTCCCTTTATATGACAAGAAATGGATCAGAGTGTCTCTGCTTCCTAATTTTTAATAGCCTGTTACCTGAGGTCCTGTATTCATTGCGTGACTGAAAGTTCTGACACAGCTGCACCCGCAGCGTATTTACTGGTCCAAGACCTATATAAGCACAAATCTCCTGGTACATGCATTATCTTTTGTCATCAGAAAGCACCATATCTTGCTAGAATAAAAATATACTTGGCTTGAAATGAAAGTTATTTTCCTGTGAAAAATGAAGGATTTTGTGTTTTGCGTATTATCCTGACATGTCCACCTGTAGGTACTGCAAAGCTTTCAATGTCACACATATTTCCTACCATTGTAATACCTTTATTTTGGGATAAAGGCCCCATGTTTTGACTTACACATCAATTTAAATGATAAAACTGTTGTTTTATTTAGTATGTCACACTGTCAATCTGTGTGTCTATACAGTGCCCCTTCTATATCAATGGACCCCCTTGCCAGAGTTCACGATATACTGCAATCGAGCGACTTTTTTTGAAAAATTCACGTAATTGTTCCTGACCCCCACCCCCACCCACCCAAAGTGTATAAAAGTACAAAATTTATCATTTAGAAACATAAAATGACCATTTGGATACATATGTATTAGTATGTGTCTTCATATTCAAAAGGCCATGTCAGCTCCTTTAGGTCTTGGACCAGTAAATCAAACCTAATAGAGTTACATGTTAAATTGGCTATATTTGTCAGCTTGTCTCGGACATTTAAAAGTTTCGTTGACACTATACCTGTTATTTTTCTGAAAGTTTACTTCAATGACACTTACATTATCAATAGAAAATGGGGTCAAAACCGATTAACTTTTTTGCTACTCGCGCATTTGTTTATGCTTACCTCCATAGCTACAGTTCCGAAGCAAACCTTAGTGAAATATTAACCCAACAAGATTTCGAGTTCAAGGATTAAATGTTGAAGTGACACCCTTCCCAAATCCACAGATAATCAGGCATATTTATTCCCTTTATATGACAAGAAATGGATCAGAGTGTCTCTGCTTCCTAATTTTTAATAGCCTGTTACCTGAGGTCCTGTATTCATTGCGTGACTGAAAGTTCTGACACAGCTGCACCCGCAGCGTATTTACTGGTCCAAGACCTATATAAGCACAAATCTCCTGGTACATGCATTATCTTTTGTCATCAGAAAGCACCATATCTTGCTAGAATAAAAATATACTTGGCTTGAAATGAAAGTTATTTTCCTGTGAAAAATGAAGGATTTTGTGTTTTGCGTATTATCCTGACATGTCCACCTGTAGGTACTGCAAAGCTTTCAATGTCACACATATTTCCTACCATTGTAATACCTTTATTTTGGGATAAAGGCCCCATGTTTTGACTTACACATCAATTTAAATGATAAAACTGTTGTTTTATTTAGTATGTCACACTGTCAATCTGTGTGTCTATACAGTGCCCCTTCTATATCAATGGACCCCCTTGCCAGAGTTCACGATATACTGCAATCGAGCGACTTTTTTTGAAAAATTCACGTAATTGTTCCTGACCCCCACCCCCACCCACCCAAAGTGTATAAAAGTACAAAATTTATCATTTAGAAACATAAAATGACCATTTGGATACATATGTATTAGTATGTGTCTTCATATTCAAAAGGCCATGTCAGCTCCTTTAGGTCTTGGACCAGTAAATCAAACCTAATAGAGTTACATGTTAAATTGGCTATATTTGTCAGCTTGTCTCGGACATTTAAAAGTTTCGTTGACACTATACCTGTTATTTTTCTGAAAGTTTACTTCAATGACACTTACATTATCAATAGAAAATGGGGTCAAAACCGATTAACTTTTTTGCTACTCGCGCATTTGTTTATGCTTACCTCCATAGCTACAGTTCCGAAGCAAACCTTAGTGAAATATTAACCCAACAAGATTTCGAGTTCAAGGATTAAATGTTGAAGTGACACCCTTCCCAAATCCACAGATAATCAGGCATATTTATTCCCTTTATATGACAAGAAATGGATCAGAGTGTCTCTGCTTCCTAATTTTTAATAGCCTGTTACCTGAGGTCCTGTATTCATTGCGTGACTGAAAGTTCTGACACAGCTGCACCCGCAGCGTATTTACTGGTCCAAGACCTATATAAGCACAAATCTCCTGGTACATGCATTATCTTTTGTCATCAGAAAGCACCATATCTTGCTAGAATAAAAATATACTTGGCTTGAAATGAAAGTTATTTTCCTGTGAAAAATGAAGGATTTTGTGTTTTGCGTATTATCCTGACATGTCCACCTGTAGGTACTGCAAAGCTTTCAATGTCACACATATTTCCTACCATTGTAATACCTTTATTTTGGGATAAAGGCCCCATGTTTTGACTTACACATCAATTTAAATGATAAAACTGTTGTTTTATTTAGTATGTCACACTGTCAATCTGTGTGTCTATACAGTGCCCCTTCTATATCAATGGACCCCCTTGCCAGAGTTCACGATATACTGCAATCGAGCGACTTTTTTTGAAAAATTCACGTAATTGTTCCTGACCCCCACCCCCACCCACCCAAAGTGTATAAAAGTACAAAATTTATCATTTAGAAACATAAAATGACCATTTGGATACATATGTATTAGTATGTGTCTTCATATTCAAAAGGCCATGTCAGCTCCTTTAGGTCTTGGACCAGTAAATCAAACCTAATAGAGTTACATGTTAAATTGGCTATATTTGTCAGCTTGTCTCGGACATTTAAAAGTTTCGTTGACACTATACCTGTTATTTTTCTGAAAGTTTACTTCAATGACACTTACATTATCAATAGAAAATGGGGTCAAAACCGATTAACTTTTTTGCTACTCGCGCATTTGTTTATGCTTACCTCCATAGCTACAGTTCCGAAGCAAACCTTAGTGAAATATTAACCCAACAAGATTTCGAGTTCAAGGATTAAATGTTGAAGTGACACCCTTCCCAAATCCACAGATAATCAGGCATATTTATTCCCTTTATATGACAAGAAATGGATCAGAGTGTCTCTGCTTCCTAATTTTTAATAGCCTGTTACCTGAGGTCCTGTATTCATTGCGTGACTGAAAGTTCTGACACAGCTGCACCCGCAGCGTATTTACTGGTCCAAGACCTATATAAGCACAAATCTCCTGGTACATGCATTATCTTTTGTCATCAGAAAGCACCATATCTTGCTAGAATAAAAATATACTTGGCTTGAAATGAAAGTTATTTTCCTGTGAAAAATGAAGGATTTTGTGTTTTGCGTATTATCCTGACATGTCCACCTGTAGGTACTGCAAAGCTTTCAATGTCACACATATTTCCTACCATTGTAATACCTTTATTTTGGGATAAAGGCCCCATGTTTTGACTTACACATCAATTTAAATGATAAAACTGTTGTTTTATTTAGTATGTCACACTGTCAATCTGTGTGTCTATACAGTGCCCCTTCTATATCAATGGACCCCCTTGCCAGAGTTCACGATATACTGCAATCGAGCGACTTTTTTTGAAAAATTCACGTAATTGTTCCTGACCCCCACCCCCACCCACCCAAAGTGTATAAAAGTACAAAATTTATCATTTAGAAACATAAAATGACCATTTGGATACATATGTATTAGTATGTGTCTTCATATTCAAAAGGCCATGTCAGCTCCTTTAGGTCTTGGACCAGTAAATCAAACCTAATAGAGTTACATGTTAAATTGGCTATATTTGTCAGCTTGTCTCGGACATTTAAAAGTTTCGTTGACACTATACCTGTTATTTTTCTGAAAGTTTACTTCAATGACACTTACATTATCAATAGAAAATGGGGTCAAAACCGATTAACTTTTTTGCTACTCGCGCATTTGTTTATGCTTACCTCCATAGCTACAGTTCCGAAGCAAACCTTAGTGAAATATTAACCCAACAAGATTTCGAGTTCAAGGATTAAATGTTGAAGTGACACCCTTCCCAAATCCACAGATAATCAGGCATATTTATTCCCTTTATATGACAAGAAATGGATCAGAGTGTCTCTGCTTCCTAATTTTTAATAGCCTGTTACCTGAGGTCCTGTATTCATTGCGTGACTGAAAGTTCTGACACAGCTGCACCCGCAGCGTATTTACTGGTCCAAGACCTATATAAGCACAAATCTCCTGGTACATGCATTATCTTTTGTCATCAGAAAGCACCATATCTTGCTAGAATAAAAATATACTTGGCTTGAAATGAAAGTTATTTTCCTGTGAAAAATGAAGGATTTTGTGTTTTGCGTATTATCCTGACATGTCCACCTGTAGGTACTGCAAAGCTTTCAATGTCACACATATTTCCTACCATTGTAATACCTTTATTTTGGGATAAAGGCCCCATGTTTTGACTTACACATCAATTTAAATGATAAAACTGTTGTTTTATTTAGTATGTCACACTGTCAATCTGTGTGTCTATACAGTGCCCCTTCTATATCAATGGACCCCCTTGCCAGAGTTCACGATATACTGCAATCGAGCGACTTTTTTTGAAAAATTCACGTAATTGTTCCTGACCCCCACCCCCACCCACCCAAAGTGTATAAAAGTACAAAATTTATCATTTAGAAACATAAAATGACCATTTGGATACATATGTATTAGTATGTGTCTTCATATTCAAAAGGCCATGTCAGCTCCTTTAGGTCTTGGACCAGTAAATCAAACCTAATAGAGTTACATGTTAAATTGGCTATATTTGTCAGCTTGTCTCGGACATTTAAAAGTTTCGTTGACACTATACCTGTTATTTTTCTGAAAGTTTACTTCAATGACACTTACATTATCAATAGAAAATGGGGTCAAAACCGATTAACTTTTTTGCTACTCGCGCATTTGTTTATGCTTACCTCCATAGCTACAGTTCCGAAGCAAACCTTAGTGAAATATTAACCCAACAAGATTTCGAGTTCAAGGATTAAATGTTGAAGTGACACCCTTCCCAAATCCACAGATAATCAGGCATATTTATTCCCTTTATATGACAAGAAATGGATCAGAGTGTCTCTGCTTCCTAATTTTTAATAGCCTGTTACCTGAGGTCCTGTATTCATTGCGTGACTGAAAGTTCTGACACAGCTGCACCCGCAGCGTATTTACTGGTCCAAGACCTATATAAGCACAAATCTCCTGGTACATGCATTATCTTTTGTCATCAGAAAGCACCATATCTTGCTAGAATAAAAATATACTTGGCTTGAAATGAAAGTTATTTTCCTGTGAAAAATGAAGGATTTTGTGTTTTGCGTATTATCCTGACATGTCCACCTGTAGGTACTGCAAAGCTTTCAATGTCACACATATTTCCTACCATTGTAATACCTTTATTTTGGGATAAAGGCCCCATGTTTTGACTTACACATCAATTTAAATGATAAAACTGTTGTTTTATTTAGTATGTCACACTGTCAATCTGTGTGTCTATACAGTGCCCCTTCTATATCAATGGACCCCCTTGCCAGAGTTCACGATATACTGCAATCGAGCGACTTTTTTTGAAAAATTCACGTAATTGTTCCTGACCCCCACCCCCACCCACCCAAAGTGTATAAAAGTACAAAATTTATCATTTAGAAACATAAAATGACCATTTGGATACATATGTATTAGTATGTGTCTTCATATTCAAAAGGCCATGTCAGCTCCTTTAGGTCTTGGACCAGTAAATCAAACCTAATAGAGTTACATGTTAAATTGGCTATATTTGTCAGCTTGTCTCGGACATTTAAAAGTTTCGTTGACACTATACCTGTTATTTTTCTGAAAGTTTACTTCAATGACACTTACATTATCAATAGAAAATGGGGTCAAAACCGATTAACTTTTTTGCTACTCGCGCATTTGTTTATGCTTACCTCCATAGCTACAGTTCCGAAGCAAACCTTAGTGAAATATTAACCCAACAAGATTTCGAGTTCAAGGATTAAATGTTGAAGTGACACCCTTCCCAAATCCACAGATAATCAGGCATATTTATTCCCTTTATATGACAAGAAATGGATCAGAGTGTCTCTGCTTCCTAATTTTTAATAGCCTGTTACCTGAGGTCCTGTATTCATTGCGTGACTGAAAGTTCTGACACAGCTGCACCCGCAGCGTATTTACTGGTCCAAGACCTATATAAGCACAAATCTCCTGGTACATGCATTATCTTTTGTCATCAGAAAGCACCATATCTTGCTAGAATAAAAATATACTTGGCTTGAAATGAAAGTTATTTTCCTGTGAAAAATGAAGGATTTTGTGTTTTGCGTATTATCCTGACATGTCCACCTGTAGGTACTGCAAAGCTTTCAATGTCACACATATTTCCTACCATTGTAATACCTTTATTTTGGGATAAAGGCCCCATGTTTTGACTTACACATCAATTTAAATGATAAAACTGTTGTTTTATTTAGTATGTCACACTGTCAATCTGTGTGTCTATACAGTGCCCCTTCTATATCAATGGACCCCCTTGCCAGAGTTCACGATATACTGCAATCGAGCGACTTTTTTTGAAAAATTCACGTAATTGTTCCTGACCCCCACCCCCACCCACCCAAAGTGTATAAAAGTACAAAATTTATCATTTAGAAACATAAAATGACCATTTGGATACATATGTATTAGTATGTGTCTTCATATTCAAAAGGCCATGTCAGCTCCTTTAGGTCTTGGACCAGTAAATCAAACCTAATAGAGTTACATGTTAAATTGGCTATATTTGTCAGCTTGTCTCGGACATTTAAAAGTTTCGTTGACACTATACCTGTTATTTTTCTGAAAGTTTACTTCAATGACACTTACATTATCAATAGAAAATGGGGTCAAAACCGATTAACTTTTTTGCTACTCGCGCATTTGTTTATGCTTACCTCCATAGCTACAGTTCCGAAGCAAACCTTAGTGAAATATTAACCCAACAAGATTTCGAGTTCAAGGATTAAATGTTGAAGTGACACCCTTCCCAAATCCACAGATAATCAGGCATATTTATTCCCTTTATATGACAAGAAATGGATCAGAGTGTCTCTGCTTCCTAATTTTTAATAGCCTGTTACCTGAGGTCCTGTATTCATTGCGTGACTGAAAGTTCTGACACAGCTGCACCCGCAGCGTATTTACTGGTCCAAGACCTATATAAGCACAAATCTCCTGGTACATGCATTATCTTTTGTCATCAGAAAGCACCATATCTTGCTAGAATAAAAATATACTTGGCTTGAAATGAAAGTTATTTTCCTGTGAAAAATGAAGGATTTTGTGTTTTGCGTATTATCCTGACATGTCCACCTGTAGGTACTGCAAAGCTTTCAATGTCACACATATTTCCTACCATTGTAATACCTTTATTTTGGGATAAAGGCCCCATGTTTTGACTTACACATCAATTTAAATGATAAAACTGTTGTTTTATTTAGTATGTCACACTGTCAATCTGTGTGTCTATACAGTGCCCCTTCTATATCAATGGACCCCCTTGCCAGAGTTCACGATATACTGCAATCGAGCGACTTTTTTTGAAAAATTCACGTAATTGTTCCTGACCCCCACCCCCACCCACCCAAAGTGTATAAAAGTACAAAATTTATCATTTAGAAACATAAAATGACCATTTGGATACATATGTATTAGTATGTGTCTTCATATTCAAAAGGCCATGTCAGCTCCTTTATAAGCACAAATCTCCTGGTACATGCATTATCTTTTGTCATCAGAAAGCACCATATCTTGCTAGAATAAAAATATACTTGGCTTGAAATGAAAGTTATTTTCCTGTGAAAAATGAAGGATTTTGTGTTTTGCGTATTATCCTGACATGTCCACCTGTAGGTACTGCAAAGCTTTCAATGTCACACATATTTCCTACCATTGTAATACCTTTATTTTGGGATAAAGGCCCCATGTTTTGACTTACACATCAATTTAAATGATAAAACTGTTGTTTTATTTAGTATGTCACACTGTCAATCTGTGTGTCTATACAGTGCCCCTTCTATATCAATGGACCCCCTTGCCAGAGTTCACGATATACTGCAATCGAGCGACTTTTTTTGAAAAATTCACGTAATTGTTCCTGACCCCCACCCCCACCCACCCAAAGTGTATAAAAGTACAAAATTTATCATTTAGAAACATAAAATGACCATTTGGATACATATGTATTAGTATGTGTCTTCATATTCAAAAGGCCATGTCAGCTCCTTTATAAGCACAAATCTCCTGGTACATGCATTATCTTTTGTCATCAGAAAGCACCATATCTTGCTAGAATAAAAATATACTTGGCTTGAAATGAAAGTTATTTTCCTGTGAAAAATGAAGGATTTTGTGTTTTGCGTATTATCCTGACATGTCCACCTGTAGGTACTGCAAAGCTTTCAATGTCACACATATTTCCTACCATTGTAATACCTTTATTTTGGGATAAAGGCCCCATGTTTTGACTTACACATCAATTTAAATGATAAAACTGTTGTTTTATTTAGTATGTCACACTGTCAATCTGTGTGTCTATACAGTGCCCCTTCTATATCAATGGACCCCCTTGCCAGAGTTCACGATATACTGCAATCGAGCGACTTTTTTTGAAAAATTCACGTAATTGTTCCTGACCCCCACCCCCACCCACCCAAAGTGTATAAAAGTACAAAATTTATCATTTAGAAACATAAAATGACCATTTGGATACATATGTATTAGTATGTGTCTTCATATTCAAAAGGCCATGTCAGCTCCTTTAGGTCTTGGACCAGTAAATCAAACCTAATAGAGTTACATGTTAAATTGGCTATATTTGTCAGCTTGTCTCGGACATTTAAAAGTTTCGTTGACACTATACCTGTTATTTTTCTGAAAGTTTACTTCAATGACACTTACATTATCAATAGAAAATGGGGTCAAAACCGATTAACTTTTTTGCTACTCGCGCATTTGTTTATGCTTACCTCCATAGCTACAGTTCCGAAGCAAACCTTAGTGAAATATTAACCCAACAAGATTTCGAGTTCAAGGATTAAATGTTGAAGTGACACCCTTCCCAAATCCACAGATAATCAGGCATATTTATTCCCTTTATATGACAAGAAATGGATCAGAGTGTCTCTGCTTCCTAATTTTTAATAGCCTGTTACCTGAGGTCCTGTATTCATTGCGTGACTGAAAGTTCTGACACAGCTGCACCCGCAGCGTATTTACTGGTCCAAGACCTATATAAGCACAAATCTCCTGGTACATGCATTATCTTTTGTCATCAGAAAGCACCATATCTTGCTAGAATAAAAATATACTTGGCTTGAAATGAAAGTTATTTTCCTGTGAAAAATGAAGGATTTTGTGTTTTGCGTATTATCCTGACATGTCCACCTGTAGGTACTGCAAAGCTTTCAATGTCACACATATTTCCTACCATTGTAATACCTTTATTTTGGGATAAAGGCCCCATGTTTTGACTTACACATCAATTTAAATGATAAAACTGTTGTTTTATTTAGTATGTCACACTGTCAATCTGTGTGTCTATACAGTGCCCCTTCTATATCAATGGACCCCCTTGCCAGAGTTCACGATATACTGCAATCGAGCGACTTTTTTTGAAAAATTCACGTAATTGTTCCTGACCCCCACCCCCACCCACCCAAAGTGTATAAAAGTACAAAATTTATCATTTAGAAACATAAAATGACCATTTGGATACATATGTATTAGTATGTGTCTTCATATTCAAAAGGCCATGTCAGCTCCTTTAGGTCTTGGACCAGTAAATCAAACCTAATAGAGTTACATGTTAAATTGGCTATATTTGTCAGCTTGTCTCGGACATTTAAAAGTTTCGTTGACACTATACCTGTTATTTTTCTGAAAGTTTACTTCAATGACACTTACATTATCAATAGAAAATGGGGTCAAAACCGATTAACTTTTTTGCTACTCGCGCATTTGTTTATGCTTACCTCCATAGCTACAGTTCCGAAGCAAACCTTAGTGAAATATTAACCCAACAAGATTTCGAGTTCAAGGATTAAATGTTGAAGTGACACCCTTCCCAAATCCACAGATAATCAGGCATATTTATTCCCTTTATATGACAAGAAATGGATCAGAGTGTCTCTGCTTCCTAATTTTTAATAGCCTGTTACCTGAGGTCCTGTATTCATTGCGTGACTGAAAGTTCTGACACAGCTGCACCCGCAGCGTATTTACTGGTCCAAGACCTATATAAGCACAAATCTCCTGGTACATGCATTATCTTTTGTCATCAGAAAGCACCATATCTTGCTAGAATAAAAATATACTTGGCTTGAAATGAAAGTTATTTTCCTGTGAAAAATGAAGGATTTTGTGTTTTGCGTATTATCCTGACATGTCCACCTGTAGGTACTGCAAAGCTTTCAATGTCACACATATTTCCTACCATTGTAATACCTTTATTTTGGGATAAAGGCCCCATGTTTTGACTTACACATCAATTTAAATGATAAAACTGTTGTTTTATTTAGTATGTCACACTGTCAATCTGTGTGTCTATACAGTGCCCCTTCTATATCAATGGACCCCCTTGCCAGAGTTCACGATATACTGCAATCGAGCGACTTTTTTTGAAAAATTCACGTAATTGTTCCTGACCCCCACCCCCACCCACCCAAAGTGTATAAAAGTACAAAATTTATCATTTAGAAACATAAAATGACCATTTGGATACATATGTATTAGTATGTGTCTTCATATTCAAAAGGCCATGTCAGCTCCTTTAGGTCTTGGACCAGTAAATCAAACCTAATAGAGTTACATGTTAAATTGGCTATATTTGTCAGCTTGTCTCGGACATTTAAAAGTTTCGTTGACACTATACCTGTTATTTTTCTGAAAGTTTACTTCAATGACACTTACATTATCAATAGAAAATGGGGTCAAAACCGATTAACTTTTTTGCTACTCGCGCATTTGTTTATGCTTACCTCCATAGCTACAGTTCCGAAGCAAACCTTAGTGAAATATTAACCCAACAAGATTTCGAGTTCAAGGATTAAATGTTGAAGTGACACCCTTCCCAAATCCACAGATAATCAGGCATATTTATTCCCTTTATATGACAAGAAATGGATCAGAGTGTCTCTGCTTCCTAATTTTTAATAGCCTGTTACCTGAGGTCCTGTATTCATTGCGTGACTGAAAGTTCTGACACAGCTGCACCCGCAGCGTATTTACTGGTCCAAGACCTATATAAGCACAAATCTCCTGGTACATGCATTATCTTTTGTCATCAGAAAGCACCATATCTTGCTAGAATAAAAATATACTTGGCTTGAAATGAAAGTTATTTTCCTGTGAAAAATGAAGGATTTTGTGTTTTGCGTATTATCCTGACATGTCCACCTGTAGGTACTGCAAAGCTTTCAATGTCACACATATTTCCTACCATTGTAATACCTTTATTTTGGGATAAAGGCCCCATGTTTTGACTTACACATCAATTTAAATGATAAAACTGTTGTTTTATTTAGTATGTCACACTGTCAATCTGTGTGTCTATACAGTGCCCCTTCTATATCAATGGACCCCCTTGCCAGAGTTCACGATATACTGCAATCGAGCGACTTTTTTTGAAAAATTCACGTAATTGTTCCTGACCCCCACCCCCACCCACCCAAAGTGTATAAAAGTACAAAATTTATCATTTAGAAACATAAAATGACCATTTGGATACATATGTATTAGTATGTGTCTTCATATTCAAAAGGCCATGTCAGCTCCTTTAGGTCTTGGACCAGTAAATCAAACCTAATAGAGTTACATGTTAAATTGGCTATATTTGTCAGCTTGTCTCGGACATTTAAAAGTTTCGTTGACACTATACCTGTTATTTTTCTGAAAGTTTACTTCAATGACACTTACATTATCAATAGAAAATGGGGTCAAAACCGATTAACTTTTTTGCTACTCGCGCATTTGTTTATGCTTACCTCCATAGCTACAGTTCCGAAGCAAACCTTAGTGAAATATTAACCCAACAAGATTTCGAGTTCAAGGATTAAATGTTGAAGTGACACCCTTCCCAAATCCACAGATAATCAGGCATATTTATTCCCTTTATATGACAAGAAATGGATCAGAGTGTCTCTGCTTCCTAATTTTTAATAGCCTGTTACCTGAGGTCCTGTATTCATTGCGTGACTGAAAGTTCTGACACAGCTGCACCCGCAGCGTATTTACTGGTCCAAGACCTATATAAGCACAAATCTCCTGGTACATGCATTATCTTTTGTCATCAGAAAGCACCATATCTTGCTAGAATAAAAATATACTTGGCTTGAAATGAAAGTTATTTTCCTGTGAAAAATGAAGGATTTTGTGTTTTGCGTATTATCCTGACATGTCCACCTGTAGGTACTGCAAAGCTTTCAATGTCACACATATTTCCTACCATTGTAATACCTTTATTTTGGGATAAAGGCCCCATGTTTTGACTTACACATCAATTTAAATGATAAAACTGTTGTTTTATTTAGTATGTCACACTGTCAATCTGTGTGTCTATACAGTGCCCCTTCTATATCAATGGACCCCCTTGCCAGAGTTCACGATATACTGCAATCGAGCGACTTTTTTTGAAAAATTCACGTAATTGTTCCTGACCCCCACCCCCACCCACCCAAAGTGTATAAAAGTACAAAATTTATCATTTAGAAACATAAAATGACCATTTGGATACATATGTATTAGTATGTGTCTTCATATTCAAAAGGCCATGTCAGCTCCTTTAGGTCTTGGACCAGTAAATCAAACCTAATAGAGTTACATGTTAAATTGGCTATATTTGTCAGCTTGTCTCGGACATTTAAAAGTTTCGTTGACACTATACCTGTTATTTTTCTGAAAGTTTACTTCAATGACACTTACATTATCAATAGAAAATGGGGTCAAAACCGATTAACTTTTTTGCTACTCGCGCATTTGTTTATGCTTACCTCCATAGCTACAGTTCCGAAGCAAACCTTAGTGAAATATTAACCCAACAAGATTTCGAGTTCAAGGATTAAATGTTGAAGTGACACCCTTCCCAAATCCACAGATAATCAGGCATATTTATTCCCTTTATATGACAAGAAATGGATCAGAGTGTCTCTGCTTCCTAATTTTTAATAGCCTGTTACCTGAGGTCCTGTATTCATTGCGTGACTGAAAGTTCTGACACAGCTGCACCCGCAGCGTATTTACTGGTCCAAGACCTATATAAGCACAAATCTCCTGGTACATGCATTATCTTTTGTCATCAGAAAGCACCATATCTTGCTAGAATAAAAATATACTTGGCTTGAAATGAAAGTTATTTTCCTGTGAAAAATGAAGGATTTTGTGTTTTGCGTATTATCCTGACATGTCCACCTGTAGGTACTGCAAAGCTTTCAATGTCACACATATTTCCTACCATTGTAATACCTTTATTTTGGGATAAAGGCCCCATGTTTTGACTTACACATCAATTTAAATGATAAAACTGTTGTTTTATTTAGTATGTCACACTGTCAATCTGTGTGTCTATACAGTGCCCCTTCTATATCAATGGACCCCCTTGCCAGAGTTCACGATATACTGCAATCGAGCGACTTTTTTTGAAAAATTCACGTAATTGTTCCTGACCCCCACCCCCACCCACCCAAAGTGTATAAAAGTACAAAATTTATCATTTAGAAACATAAAATGACCATTTGGATACATATGTATTAGTATGTGTCTTCATATTCAAAAGGCCATGTCAGCTCCTTTAGGTCTTGGACCAGTAAATCAAACCTAATAGAGTTACATGTTAAATTGGCTATATTTGTCAGCTTGTCTCGGACATTTAAAAGTTTCGTTGACACTATACCTGTTATTTTTCTGAAAGTTTACTTCAATGACACTTACATTATCAATAGAAAATGGGGTCAAAACCGATTAACTTTTTTGCTACTCGCGCATTTGTTTATGCTTACCTCCATAGCTACAGTTCCGAAGCAAACCTTAGTGAAATATTAACCCAACAAGATTTCGAGTTCAAGGATTAAATGTTGAAGTGACACCCTTCCCAAATCCACAGATAATCAGGCATATTTATTCCCTTTATATGACAAGAAATGGATCAGAGTGTCTCTGCTTCCTAATTTTTAATAGCCTGTTACCTGAGGTCCTGTATTCATTGCGTGACTGAAAGTTCTGACACAGCTGCACCCGCAGCGTATTTACTGGTCCAAGACCTATATAAGCACAAATCTCCTGGTACATGCATTATCTTTTGTCATCAGAAAGCACCATATCTTGCTAGAATAAAAATATACTTGGCTTGAAATGAAAGTTATTTTCCTGTGAAAAATGAAGGATTTTGTGTTTTGCGTATTATCCTGACATGTCCACCTGTAGGTACTGCAAAGCTTTCAATGTCACACATATTTCCTACCATTGTAATACCTTTATTTTGGGATAAAGGCCCCATGTTTTGACTTACACATCAATTTAAATGATAAAACTGTTGTTTTATTTAGTATGTCACACTGTCAATCTGTGTGTCTATACAGTGCCCCTTCTATATCAATGGACCCCCTTGCCAGAGTTCACGATATACTGCAATCGAGCGACTTTTTTTGAAAAATTCACGTAATTGTTCCTGACCCCCACCCCCACCCACCCAAAGTGTATAAAAGTACAAAATTTATCATTTAGAAACATAAAATGACCATTTGGATACATATGTATTAGTATGTGTCTTCATATTCAAAAGGCCATGTCAGCTCCTTTAGGTCTTGGACCAGTAAATCAAACCTAATAGAGTTACATGTTAAATTGGCTATATTTGTCAGCTTGTCTCGGACATTTAAAAGTTTCGTTGACACTATACCTGTTATTTTTCTGAAAGTTTACTTCAATGACACTTACATTATCAATAGAAAATGGGGTCAAAACCGATTAACTTTTTTGCTACTCGCGCATTTGTTTATGCTTACCTCCATAGCTACAGTTCCGAAGCAAACCTTAGTGAAATATTAACCCAACAAGATTTCGAGTTCAAGGATTAAATGTTGAAGTGACACCCTTCCCAAATCCACAGATAATCAGGCATATTTATTCCCTTTATATGACAAGAAATGGATCAGAGTGTCTCTGCTTCCTAATTTTTAATAGCCTGTTACCTGAGGTCCTGTATTCATTGCGTGACTGAAAGTTCTGACACAGCTGCACCCGCAGCGTATTTACTGGTCCAAGACCTATATAAGCACAAATCTCCTGGTACATGCATTATCTTTTGTCATCAGAAAGCACCATATCTTGCTAGAATAAAAATATACTTGGCTTGAAATGAAAGTTATTTTCCTGTGAAAAATGAAGGATTTTGTGTTTTGCGTATTATCCTGACATGTCCACCTGTAGGTACTGCAAAGCTTTCAATGTCACACATATTTCCTACCATTGTAATACCTTTATTTTGGGATAAAGGCCCCATGTTTTGACTTACACATCAATTTAAATGATAAAACTGTTGTTTTATTTAGTATGTCACACTGTCAATCTGTGTGTCTATACAGTGCCCCTTCTATATCAATGGACCCCCTTGCCAGAGTTCACGATATACTGCAATCGAGCGACTTTTTTTGAAAAATTCACGTAATTGTTCCTGACCCCCACCCCCACCCACCCAAAGTGTATAAAAGTACAAAATTTATCATTTAGAAACATAAAATGACCATTTGGATACATATGTATTAGTATGTGTCTTCATATTCAAAAGGCCATGTCAGCTCCTTTAGGTCTTGGACCAGTAAATCAAACCTAATAGAGTTACATGTTAAATTGGCTATATTTGTCAGCTTGTCTCGGACATTTAAAAGTTTCGTTGACACTATACCTGTTATTTTTCTGAAAGTTTACTTCAATGACACTTACATTATCAATAGAAAATGGGGTCAAAACCGATTAACTTTTTTGCTACTCGCGCATTTGTTTATGCTTACCTCCATAGCTACAGTTCCGAAGCAAACCTTAGTGAAATATTAACCCAACAAGATTTCGAGTTCAAGGATTAAATGTTGAAGTGACACCCTTCCCAAATCCACAGATAATCAGGCATATTTATTCCCTTTATATGACAAGAAATGGATCAGAGTGTCTCTGCTTCCTAATTTTTAATAGCCTGTTACCTGAGGTCCTGTATTCATTGCGTGACTGAAAGTTCTGACACAGCTGCACCCGCAGCGTATTTACTGGTCCAAGACCTATATAAGCACAAATCTCCTGGTACATGCATTATCTTTTGTCATCAGAAAGCACCATATCTTGCTAGAATAAAAATATACTTGGCTTGAAATGAAAGTTATTTTCCTGTGAAAAATGAAGGATTTTGTGTTTTGCGTATTATCCTGACATGTCCACCTGTAGGTACTGCAAAGCTTTCAATGTCACACATATTTCCTACCATTGTAATACCTTTATTTTGGGATAAAGGCCCCATGTTTTGACTTACACATCAATTTAAATGATAAAACTGTTGTTTTATTTAGTATGTCACACTGTCAATCTGTGTGTCTATACAGTGCCCCTTCTATATCAATGGACCCCCTTGCCAGAGTTCACGATATACTGCAATCGAGCGACTTTTTTTGAAAAATTCACGTAATTGTTCCTGACCCCCACCCCCACCCACCCAAAGTGTATAAAAGTACAAAATTTATCATTTAGAAACATAAAATGACCATTTGGATACATATGTATTAGTATGTGTCTTCATATTCAAAAGGCCATGTCAGCTCCTATATAAGCACAAATCTCCTGGTACATGCATTATCTTTTGTCATCAGAAAGCACCATATCTTGCTAGAATAAAAATATACTTGGCTTGAAATGAAAGTTATTTTCCTGTGAAAAATGAAGGATTTTGTGTTTTGCGTATTATCCTGACATGTCCACCTGTAGGTACTGCAAAGCTTTCAATGTCACACATATTTCCTACCATTGTAATACCTTTATTTTGGGATAAAGGCCCCATGTTTTGACTTACACATCAATTTAAATGATAAAACTGTTGTTTTATTTAGTATGTCACACTGTCAATCTGTGTGTCTATACAGTGCCCCTTCTATATCAATGGACCCCCTTGCCAGAGTTCACGATATACTGCAATCGAGCGACTTTTTTTGAAAAATTCACGTAATTGTTCCTGACCCCCACCCCCACCCACCCAAAGTGTATAAAAGTACAAAATTTATCATTTAGAAACATAAAATGACCATTTGGATACATATGTATTAGTATGTGTCTTCATATTCAAAAGGCCATGTCAGCTCCTTTAGGTCTTGGACCAGTAAATCAAACCTAATAGAGTTACATGTTAAATTGGCTATATTTGTCAGCTTGTCTCGGACATTTAAAAGTTTCGTTGACACTATACCTGTTATTTTTCTGAAAGTTTACTTCAATGACACTTACATTATCAATAGAAAATGGGGTCAAAACCGATTAACTTTTTTGCTACTCGCGCATTTGTTTATGCTTACCTCCATAGCTACAGTTCCGAAGCAAACCTTAGTGAAATATTAACCCAACAAGATTTCGAGTTCAAGGATTAAATGTTGAAGTGACACCCTTCCCAAATCCACAGATAATCAGGCATATTTATTCCCTTTATATGACAAGAAATGGATCAGAGTGTCTCTGCTTCCTAATTTTTAATAGCCTGTTACCTGAGGTCCTGTATTCATTGCGTGACTGAAAGTTCTGACACAGCTGCACCCGCAGCGTATTTACTGGTCCAAGACCTATATAAGCACAAATCTCCTGGTACATGCATTATCTTTTGTCATCAGAAAGCACCATATCTTGCTAGAATAAAAATATACTTGGCTTGAAATGAAAGTTATTTTCCTGTGAAAAATGAAGGATTTTGTGTTTTGCGTATTATCCTGACATGTCCACCTGTAGGTACTGCAAAGCTTTCAATGTCACACATATTTCCTACCATTGTAATACCTTTATTTTGGGATAAAGGCCCCATGTTTTGACTTACACATCAATTTAAATGATAAAACTGTTGTTTTATTTAGTATGTCACACTGTCAATCTGTGTGTCTATACAGTGCCCCTTCTATATCAATGGACCCCCTTGCCAGAGTTCACGATATACTGCAATCGAGCGACTTTTTTTGAAAAATTCACGTAATTGTTCCTGACCCCCACCCCCACCCACCCAAAGTGTATAAAAGTACAAAATTTATCATTTAGAAACATAAAATGACCATTTGGATACATATGTATTAGTATGTGTCTTCATATTCAAAAGGCCATGTCAGCTCCTTTAGGTCTTGGACCAGTAAATCAAACCTAATAGAGTTACATGTTAAATTGGCTATATTTGTCAGCTTGTCTCGGACATTTAAAAGTTTCGTTGACACTATACCTGTTATTTTTCTGAAAGTTTACTTCAATGACACTTACATTATCAATAGAAAATGGGGTCAAAACCGATTAACTTTTTTGCTACTCGCGCATTTGTTTATGCTTACCTCCATAGCTACAGTTCCGAAGCAAACCTTAGTGAAATATTAACCCAACAAGATTTCGAGTTCAAGGATTAAATGTTGAAGTGACACCCTTCCCAAATCCACAGATAATCAGGCATATTTATTCCCTTTATATGACAAGAAATGGATCAGAGTGTCTCTGCTTCCTAATTTTTAATAGCCTGTTACCTGAGGTCCTGTATTCATTGCGTGACTGAAAGTTCTGACACAGCTGCACCCGCAGCGTATTTACTGGTCCAAGACCTATATAAGCACAAATCTCCTGGTACATGCATTATCTTTTGTCATCAGAAAGCACCATATCTTGCTAGAATAAAAATATACTTGGCTTGAAATGAAAGTTATTTTCCTGTGAAAAATGAAGGATTTTGTGTTTTGCGTATTATCCTGACATGTCCACCTGTAGGTACTGCAAAGCTTTCAATGTCACACATATTTCCTACCATTGTAATACCTTTATTTTGGGATAAAGGCCCCATGTTTTGACTTACACATCAATTTAAATGATAAAACTGTTGTTTTATTTAGTATGTCACACTGTCAATCTGTGTGTCTATACAGTGCCCCTTCTATATCAATGGACCCCCTTGCCAGAGTTCACGATATACTGCAATCGAGCGACTTTTTTTGAAAAATTCACGTAATTGTTCCTGACCCCCACCCCCACCCACCCAAAGTGTATAAAAGTACAAAATTTATCATTTAGAAACATAAAATGACCATTTGGATACATATGTATTAGTATGTGTCTTCATATTCAAAAGGCCATGTCAGCTCCTTTAGGTCTTGGACCAGTAAATCAAACCTAATAGAGTTACATGTTAAATTGGCTATATTTGTCAGCTTGTCTCGGACATTTAAAAGTTTCGTTGACACTATACCTGTTATTTTTCTGAAAGTTTACTTCAATGACACTTACATTATCAATAGAAAATGGGGTCAAAACCGATTAACTTTTTTGCTACTCGCGCATTTGTTTATGCTTACCTCCATAGCTACAGTTCCGAAGCAAACCTTAGTGAAATATTAACCCAACAAGATTTCGAGTTCAAGGATTAAATGTTGAAGTGACACCCTTCCCAAATCCACAGATAATCAGGCATATTTATTCCCTTTATATGACAAGAAATGGATCAGAGTGTCTCTGCTTCCTAATTTTTAATAGCCTGTTACCTGAGGTCCTGTATTCATTGCGTGACTGAAAGTTCTGACACAGCTGCACCCGCAGCGTATTTACTGGTCCAAGACCTATATAAGCACAAATCTCCTGGTACATGCATTATCTTTTGTCATCAGAAAGCACCATATCTTGCTAGAATAAAAATATACTTGGCTTGAAATGAAAGTTATTTTCCTGTGAAAAATGAAGGATTTTGTGTTTTGCGTATTATCCTGACATGTCCACCTGTAGGTACTGCAAAGCTTTCAATGTCACACATATTTCCTACCATTGTAATACCTTTATTTTGGGATAAAGGCCCCATGTTTTGACTTACACATCAATTTAAATGATAAAACTGTTGTTTTATTTAGTATGTCACACTGTCAATCTGTGTGTCTATACAGTGCCCCTTCTATATCAATGGACCCCCTTGCCAGAGTTCACGATATACTGCAATCGAGCGACTTTTTTTGAAAAATTCACGTAATTGTTCCTGACCCCCACCCCCACCCACCCAAAGTGTATAAAAGTACAAAATTTATCATTTAGAAACATAAAATGACCATTTGGATACATATGTATTAGTATGTGTCTTCATATTCAAAAGGCCATGTCAGCTCCTTTAGGTCTTGGACCAGTAAATCAAACCTAATAGAGTTACATGTTAAATTGGCTATATTTGTCAGCTTGTCTCGGACATTTAAAAGTTTCGTTGACACTATACCTGTTATTTTTCTGAAAGTTTACTTCAATGACACTTACATTATCAATAGAAAATGGGGTCAAAACCGATTAACTTTTTTGCTACTCGCGCATTTGTTTATGCTTACCTCCATAGCTACAGTTCCGAAGCAAACCTTAGTGAAATATTAACCCAACAAGATTTCGAGTTCAAGGATTAAATGTTGAAGTGACACCCTTCCCAAATCCACAGATAATCAGGCATATTTATTCCCTTTATATGACAAGAAATGGATCAGAGTGTCTCTGCTTCCTAATTTTTAATAGCCTGTTACCTGAGGTCCTGTATTCATTGCGTGACTGAAAGTTCTGACACAGCTGCACCCGCAGCGTATTTACTGGTCCAAGACCTATATAAGCACAAATCTCCTGGTACATGCATTATCTTTTGTCATCAGAAAGCACCATATCTTGCTAGAATAAAAATATACTTGGCTTGAAATGAAAGTTATTTTCCTGTGAAAAATGAAGGATTTTGTGTTTTGCGTATTATCCTGACATGTCCACCTGTAGGTACTGCAAAGCTTTCAATGTCACACATATTTCCTACCATTGTAATACCTTTATTTTGGGATAAAGGCCCCATGTTTTGACTTACACATCAATTTAAATGATAAAACTGTTGTTTTATTTAGTATGTCACACTGTCAATCTGTGTGTCTATACAGTGCCCCTTCTATATCAATGGACCCCCTTGCCAGAGTTCACGATATACTGCAATCGAGCGACTTTTTTTGAAAAATTCACGTAATTGTTCCTGACCCCCACCCCCACCCACCCAAAGTGTATAAAAGTACAAAATTTATCATTTAGAAACATAAAATGACCATTTGGATACATATGTATTAGTATGTGTCTTCATATTCAAAAGGCCATGTCAGCTCCTTTAGGTCTTGGACCAGTAAATCAAACCTAATAGAGTTACATGTTAAATTGGCTATATTTGTCAGCTTGTCTCGGACATTTAAAAGTTTCGTTGACACTATACCTGTTATTTTTCTGAAAGTTTACTTCAATGACACTTACATTATCAATAGAAAATGGGGTCAAAACCGATTAACTTTTTTGCTACTCGCGCATTTGTTTATGCTTACCTCCATAGCTACAGTTCCGAAGCAAACCTTAGTGAAATATTAACCCAACAAGATTTCGAGTTCAAGGATTAAATGTTGAAGTGACACCCTTCCCAAATCCACAGATAATCAGGCATATTTATTCCCTTTATATGACAAGAAATGGATCAGAGTGTCTCTGCTTCCTAATTTTTAATAGCCTGTTACCTGAGGTCCTGTATTCATTGCGTGACTGAAAGTTCTGACACAGCTGCACCCGCAGCGTATTTACTGGTCCAAGACCTATATAAGCACAAATCTCCTGGTACATGCATTATCTTTTGTCATCAGAAAGCACCATATCTTGCTAGAATAAAAATATACTTGGCTTGAAATGAAAGTTATTTTCCTGTGAAAAATGAAGGATTTTGTGTTTTGCGTATTATCCTGACATGTCCACCTGTAGGTACTGCAAAGCTTTCAATGTCACACATATTTCCTACCATTGTAATACCTTTATTTTGGGATAAAGGCCCCATGTTTTGACTTACACATCAATTTAAATGATAAAACTGTTGTTTTATTTAGTATGTCACACTGTCAATCTGTGTGTCTATACAGTGCCCCTTCTATATCAATGGACCCCCTTGCCAGAGTTCACGATATACTGCAATCGAGCGACTTTTTTTGAAAAATTCACGTAATTGTTCCTGACCCCCACCCCCACCCACCCAAAGTGTATAAAAGTACAAAATTTATCATTTAGAAACATAAAATGACCATTTGGATACATATGTATTAGTATGTGTCTTCATATTCAAAAGGCCATGTCAGCTCCTTTAGGTCTTGGACCAGTAAATCAAACCTAATAGAGTTACATGTTAAATTGGCTATATTTGTCAGCTTGTCTCGGACATTTAAAAGTTTCGTTGACACTATACCTGTTATTTTTCTGAAAGTTTACTTCAATGACACTTACATTATCAATAGAAAATGGGGTCAAAACCGATTAACTTTTTTGCTACTCGCGCATTTGTTTATGCTTACCTCCATAGCTACAGTTCCGAAGCAAACCTTAGTGAAATATTAACCCAACAAGATTTCGAGTTCAAGGATTAAATGTTGAAGTGACACCCTTCCCAAATCCACAGATAATCAGGCATATTTATTCCCTTTATATGACAAGAAATGGATCAGAGTGTCTCTGCTTCCTAATTTTTAATAGCCTGTTACCTGAGGTCCTGTATTCATTGCGTGACTGAAAGTTCTGACACAGCTGCACCCGCAGCGTATTTACTGGTCCAAGACCTATATAAGCACAAATCTCCTGGTACATGCATTATCTTTTGTCATCAGAAAGCACCATATCTTGCTAGAATAAAAATATACTTGGCTTGAAATGAAAGTTATTTTCCTGTGAAAAATGAAGGATTTTGTGTTTTGCGTATTATCCTGACATGTCCACCTGTAGGTACTGCAAAGCTTTCAATGTCACACATATTTCCTACCATTGTAATACCTTTATTTTGGGATAAAGGCCCCATGTTTTGACTTACACATCAATTTAAATGATAAAACTGTTGTTTTATTTAGTATGTCACACTGTCAATCTGTGTGTCTATACAGTGCCCCTTCTATATCAATGGACCCCCTTGCCAGAGTTCACGATATACTGCAATCGAGCGACTTTTTTTGAAAAATTCACGTAATTGTTCCTGACCCCCACCCCCACCCACCCAAAGTGTATAAAAGTACAAAATTTATCATTTAGAAACATAAAATGACCATTTGGATACATATGTATTAGTATGTGTCTTCATATTCAAAAGGCCATGTCAGCTCCTTTAGGTCTTGGACCAGTAAATCAAACCTAATAGAGTTACATGTTAAATTGGCTATATTTGTCAGCTTGTCTCGGACATTTAAAAGTTTCGTTGACACTATACCTGTTATTTTTCTGAAAGTTTACTTCAATGACACTTACATTATCAATAGAAAATGGGGTCAAAACCGATTAACTTTTTTGCTACTCGCGCATTTGTTTATGCTTACCTCCATAGCTACAGTTCCGAAGCAAACCTTAGTGAAATATTAACCCAACAAGATTTCGAGTTCAAGGATTAAATGTTGAAGTGACACCCTTCCCAAATCCACAGATAATCAGGCATATTTATTCCCTTTATATGACAAGAAATGGATCAGAGTGTCTCTGCTTCCTAATTTTTAATAGCCTGTTACCTGAGGTCCTGTATTCATTGCGTGACTGAAAGTTCTGACACAGCTGCACCCGCAGCGTATTTACTGGTCCAAGACCTATATAAGCACAAATCTCCTGGTACATGCATTATCTTTTGTCATCAGAAAGCACCATATCTTGCTAGAATAAAAATATACTTGGCTTGAAATGAAAGTTATTTTCCTGTGAAAAATGAAGGATTTTGTGTTTTGCGTATTATCCTGACATGTCCACCTGTAGGTACTGCAAAGCTTTCAATGTCACACATATTTCCTACCATTGTAATACCTTTATTTTGGGATAAAGGCCCCATGTTTTGACTTACACATCAATTTAAATGATAAAACTGTTGTTTTATTTAGTATGTCACACTGTCAATCTGTGTGTCTATACAGTGCCCCTTCTATATCAATGGACCCCCTTGCCAGAGTTCACGATATACTGCAATCGAGCGACTTTTTTTGAAAAATTCACGTAATTGTTCCTGACCCCCACCCCCACCCACCCAAAGTGTATAAAAGTACAAAATTTATCATTTAGAAACATAAAATGACCATTTGGATACATATGTATTAGTATGTGTCTTCATATTCAAAAGGCCATGTCAGCTCCTTTAGGTCTTGGACCAGTAAATCAAACCTAATAGAGTTACATGTTAAATTGGCTATATTTGTCAGCTTGTCTCGGACATTTAAAAGTTTCGTTGACACTATACCTGTTATTTTTCTGAAAGTTTACTTCAATGACACTTACATTATCAATAGAAAATGGGGTCAAAACCGATTAACTTTTTTGCTACTCGCGCATTTGTTTATGCTTACCTCCATAGCTACAGTTCCGAAGCAAACCTTAGTGAAATATTAACCCAACAAGATTTCGAGTTCAAGGATTAAATGTTGAAGTGACACCCTTCCCAAATCCACAGATAATCAGGCATATTTATTCCCTTTATATGACAAGAAATGGATCAGAGTGTCTCTGCTTCCTAATTTTTAATAGCCTGTTACCTGAGGTCCTGTATTCATTGCGTGACTGAAAGTTCTGACACAGCTGCACCCGCAGCGTATTTACTGGTCCAAGACCTATATAAGCACAAATCTCCTGGTACATGCATTATCTTTTGTCATCAGAAAGCACCATATCTTGCTAGAATAAAAATATACTTGGCTTGAAATGAAAGTTATTTTCCTGTGAAAAATGAAGGATTTTGTGTTTTGCGTATTATCCTGACATGTCCACCTGTAGGTACTGCAAAGCTTTCAATGTCACACATATTTCCTACCATTGTAATACCTTTATTTTGGGATAAAGGCCCCATGTTTTGACTTACACATCAATTTAAATGATAAAACTGTTGTTTTATTTAGTATGTCACACTGTCAATCTGTGTGTCTATACAGTGCCCCTTCTATATCAATGGACCCCCTTGCCAGAGTTCACGATATACTGCAATCGAGCGACTTTTTTTGAAAAATTCACGTAATTGTTCCTGACCCCCACCCCCACCCACCCAAAGTGTATAAAAGTACAAAATTTATCATTTAGAAACATAAAATGACCATTTGGATACATATGTATTAGTATGTGTCTTCATATTCAAAAGGCCATGTCAGCTCCTTTAGGTCTTGGACCAGTAAATCAAACCTAATAGAGTTACATGTTAAATTGGCTATATTTGTCAGCTTGTCTCGGACATTTAAAAGTTTCGTTGACACTATACCTGTTATTTTTCTGAAAGTTTACTTCAATGACACTTACATTATCAATAGAAAATGGGGTCAAAACCGATTAACTTTTTTGCTACTCGCGCATTTGTTTATGCTTACCTCCATAGCTACAGTTCCGAAGCAAACCTTAGTGAAATATTAACCCAACAAGATTTCGAGTTCAAGGATTAAATGTTGAAGTGACACCCTTCCCAAATCCACAGATAATCAGGCATATTTATTCCCTTTATATGACAAGAAATGGATCAGAGTGTCTCTGCTTCCTAATTTTTAATAGCCTGTTACCTGAGGTCCTGTATTCATTGCGTGACTGAAAGTTCTGACACAGCTGCACCCGCAGCGTATTTACTGGTCCAAGACCTATATAAGCACAAATCTCCTGGTACATGCATTATCTTTTGTCATCAGAAAGCACCATATCTTGCTAGAATAAAAATATACTTGGCTTGAAATGAAAGTTATTTTCCTGTGAAAAATGAAGGATTTTGTGTTTTGCGTATTATCCTGACATGTCCACCTGTAGGTACTGCAAAGCTTTCAATGTCACACATATTTCCTACCATTGTAATACCTTTATTTTGGGATAAAGGCCCCATGTTTTGACTTACACATCAATTTAAATGATAAAACTGTTGTTTTATTTAGTATGTCACACTGTCAATCTGTGTGTCTATACAGTGCCCCTTCTATATCAATGGACCCCCTTGCCAGAGTTCACGATATACTGCAATCGAGCGACTTTTTTTGAAAAATTCACGTAATTGTTCCTGACCCCCACCCCCACCCACCCAAAGTGTATAAAAGTACAAAATTTATCATTTAGAAACATAAAATGACCATTTGGATACATATGTATTAGTATGTGTCTTCATATTCAAAAGGCCATGTCAGCTCCTTTAGGTCTTGGACCAGTAAATCAAACCTAATAGAGTTACATGTTAAATTGGCTATATTTGTCAGCTTGTCTCGGACATTTAAAAGTTTCGTTGACACTATACCTGTTATTTTTCTGAAAGTTTACTTCAATGACACTTACATTATCAATAGAAAATGGGGTCAAAACCGATTAACTTTTTTGCTACTCGCGCATTTGTTTATGCTTACCTCCATAGCTACAGTTCCGAAGCAAACCTTAGTGAAATATTAACCCAACAAGATTTCGAGTTCAAGGATTAAATGTTGAAGTGACACCCTTCCCAAATCCACAGATAATCAGGCATATTTATTCCCTTTATATGACAAGAAATGGATCAGAGTGTCTCTGCTTCCTAATTTTTAATAGCCTGTTACCTGAGGTCCTGTATTCATTGCGTGACTGAAAGTTCTGACACAGCTGCACCCGCAGCGTATTTACTGGTCCAAGACCTATATAAGCACAAATCTCCTGGTACATGCATTATCTTTTGTCATCAGAAAGCACCATATCTTGCTAGAATAAAAATATACTTGGCTTGAAATGAAAGTTATTTTCCTGTGAAAAATGAAGGATTTTGTGTTTTGCGTATTATCCTGACATGTCCACCTGTAGGTACTGCAAAGCTTTCAATGTCACACATATTTCCTACCATTGTAATACCTTTATTTTGGGATAAAGGCCCCATGTTTTGACTTACACATCAATTTAAATGATAAAACTGTTGTTTTATTTAGTATGTCACACTGTCAATCTGTGTGTCTATACAGTGCCCCTTCTATATCAATGGACCCCCTTGCCAGAGTTCACGATATACTGCAATCGAGCGACTTTTTTTGAAAAATTCACGTAATTGTTCCTGACCCCCACCCCCACCCACCCAAAGTGTATAAAAGTACAAAATTTATCATTTAGAAACATAAAATGACCATTTGGATACATATGTATTAGTATGTGTCTTCATATTCAAAAGGCCATGTCAGCTCCTATATAAGCACAAATCTCCTGGTACATGCATTATCTTTTGTCATCAGAAAGCACCATATCTTGCTAGAATAAAAATATACTTGGCTTGAAATGAAAGTTATTTTCCTGTGAAAAATGAAGGATTTTGTGTTTTGCGTATTATCCTGACATGTCCACCTGTAGGTACTGCAAAGCTTTCAATGTCACACATATTTCCTACCATTGTAATACCTTTATTTTGGGATAAAGGCCCCATGTTTTGACTTACACATCAATTTAAATGATAAAACTGTTGTTTTATTTAGTATGTCACACTGTCAATCTGTGTGTCTATACAGTGCCCCTTCTATATCAATGGACCCCCTTGCCAGAGTTCACGATATACTGCAATCGAGCGACTTTTTTTGAAAAATTCACGTAATTGTTCCTGACCCCCACCCCCACCCACCCAAAGTGTATAAAAGTACAAAATTTATCATTTAGAAACATAAAATGACCATTTGGATACATATGTATTAGTATGTGTCTTCATATTCAAAAGGCCATGTCAGCTCCTTTAGGTCTTGGACCAGTAAATCAAACCTAATAGAGTTACATGTTAAATTGGCTATATTTGTCAGCTTGTCTCGGACATTTAAAAGTTTCGTTGACACTATACCTGTTATTTTTCTGAAAGTTTACTTCAATGACACTTACATTATCAATAGAAAATGGGGTCAAAACCGATTAACTTTTTTGCTACTCGCGCATTTGTTTATGCTTACCTCCATAGCTACAGTTCCGAAGCAAACCTTAGTGAAATATTAACCCAACAAGATTTCGAGTTCAAGGATTAAATGTTGAAGTGACACCCTTCCCAAATCCACAGATAATCAGGCATATTTATTCCCTTTATATGACAAGAAATGGATCAGAGTGTCTCTGCTTCCTAATTTTTAATAGCCTGTTACCTGAGGTCCTGTATTCATTGCGTGACTGAAAGTTCTGACACAGCTGCACCCGCAGCGTATTTACTGGTCCAAGACCTATATAAGCACAAATCTCCTGGTACATGCATTATCTTTTGTCATCAGAAAGCACCATATCTTGCTAGAATAAAAATATACTTGGCTTGAAATGAAAGTTATTTTCCTGTGAAAAATGAAGGATTTTGTGTTTTGCGTATTATCCTGACATGTCCACCTGTAGGTACTGCAAAGCTTTCAATGTCACACATATTTCCTACCATTGTAATACCTTTATTTTGGGATAAAGGCCCCATGTTTTGACTTACACATCAATTTAAATGATAAAACTGTTGTTTTATTTAGTATGTCACACTGTCAATCTGTGTGTCTATACAGTGCCCCTTCTATATCAATGGACCCCCTTGCCAGAGTTCACGATATACTGCAATCGAGCGACTTTTTTTGAAAAATTCACGTAATTGTTCCTGACCCCCACCCCCACCCACCCAAAGTGTATAAAAGTACAAAATTTATCATTTAGAAACATAAAATGACCATTTGGATACATATGTATTAGTATGTGTCTTCATATTCAAAAGGCCATGTCAGCTCCTTTAGGTCTTGGACCAGTAAATCAAACCTAATAGAGTTACATGTTAAATTGGCTATATTTGTCAGCTTGTCTCGGACATTTAAAAGTTTCGTTGACACTATACCTGTTATTTTTCTGAAAGTTTACTTCAATGACACTTACATTATCAATAGAAAATGGGGTCAAAACCGATTAACTTTTTTGCTACTCGCGCATTTGTTTATGCTTACCTCCATAGCTACAGTTCCGAAGCAAACCTTAGTGAAATATTAACCCAACAAGATTTCGAGTTCAAGGATTAAATGTTGAAGTGACACCCTTCCCAAATCCACAGATAATCAGGCATATTTATTCCCTTTATATGACAAGAAATGGATCAGAGTGTCTCTGCTTCCTAATTTTTAATAGCCTGTTACCTGAGGTCCTGTATTCATTGCGTGACTGAAAGTTCTGACACAGCTGCACCCGCAGCGTATTTACTGGTCCAAGACCTATATAAGCACAAATCTCCTGGTACATGCATTATCTTTTGTCATCAGAAAGCACCATATCTTGCTAGAATAAAAATATACTTGGCTTGAAATGAAAGTTATTTTCCTGTGAAAAATGAAGGATTTTGTGTTTTGCGTATTATCCTGACATGTCCACCTGTAGGTACTGCAAAGCTTTCAATGTCACACATATTTCCTACCATTGTAATACCTTTATTTTGGGATAAAGGCCCCATGTTTTGACTTACACATCAATTTAAATGATAAAACTGTTGTTTTATTTAGTATGTCACACTGTCAATCTGTGTGTCTATACAGTGCCCCTTCTATATCAATGGACCCCCTTGCCAGAGTTCACGATATACTGCAATCGAGCGACTTTTTTTGAAAAATTCACGTAATTGTTCCTGACCCCCACCCCCACCCACCCAAAGTGTATAAAAGTACAAAATTTATCATTTAGAAACATAAAATGACCATTTGGATACATATGTATTAGTATGTGTCTTCATATTCAAAAGGCCATGTCAGCTCCTTTAGGTCTTGGACCAGTAAATCAAACCTAATAGAGTTACATGTTAAATTGGCTATATTTGTCAGCTTGTCTCGGACATTTAAAAGTTTCGTTGACACTATACCTGTTATTTTTCTGAAAGTTTACTTCAATGACACTTACATTATCAATAGAAAATGGGGTCAAAACCGATTAACTTTTTTGCTACTCGCGCATTTGTTTATGCTTACCTCCATAGCTACAGTTCCGAAGCAAACCTTAGTGAAATATTAACCCAACAAGATTTCGAGTTCAAGGATTAAATGTTGAAGTGACACCCTTCCCAAATCCACAGATAATCAGGCATATTTATTCCCTTTATATGACAAGAAATGGATCAGAGTGTCTCTGCTTCCTAATTTTTAATAGCCTGTTACCTGAGGTCCTGTATTCATTGCGTGACTGAAAGTTCTGACACAGCTGCACCCGCAGCGTATTTACTGGTCCAAGACCTATATAAGCACAAATCTCCTGGTACATGCATTATCTTTTGTCATCAGAAAGCACCATATCTTGCTAGAATAAAAATATACTTGGCTTGAAATGAAAGTTATTTTCCTGTGAAAAATGAAGGATTTTGTGTTTTGCGTATTATCCTGACATGTCCACCTGTAGGTACTGCAAAGCTTTCAATGTCACACATATTTCCTACCATTGTAATACCTTTATTTTGGGATAAAGGCCCCATGTTTTGACTTACACATCAATTTAAATGATAAAACTGTTGTTTTATTTAGTATGTCACACTGTCAATCTGTGTGTCTATACAGTGCCCCTTCTATATCAATGGACCCCCTTGCCAGAGTTCACGATATACTGCAATCGAGCGACTTTTTTTGAAAAATTCACGTAATTGTTCCTGACCCCCACCCCCACCCACCCAAAGTGTATAAAAGTACAAAATTTATCATTTAGAAACATAAAATGACCATTTGGATACATATGTATTAGTATGTGTCTTCATATTCAAAAGGCCATGTCAGCTCCTTTAGGTCTTGGACCAGTAAATCAAACCTAATAGAGTTACATGTTAAATTGGCTATATTTGTCAGCTTGTCTCGGACATTTAAAAGTTTCGTTGACACTATACCTGTTATTTTTCTGAAAGTTTACTTCAATGACACTTACATTATCAATAGAAAATGGGGTCAAAACCGATTAACTTTTTTGCTACTCGCGCATTTGTTTATGCTTACCTCCATAGCTACAGTTCCGAAGCAAACCTTAGTGAAATATTAACCCAACAAGATTTCGAGTTCAAGGATTAAATGTTGAAGTGACACCCTTCCCAAATCCACAGATAATCAGGCATATTTATTCCCTTTATATGACAAGAAATGGATCAGAGTGTCTCTGCTTCCTAATTTTTAATAGCCTGTTACCTGAGGTCCTGTATTCATTGCGTGACTGAAAGTTCTGACACAGCTGCACCCGCAGCGTATTTACTGGTCCAAGACCTATATAAGCACAAATCTCCTGGTACATGCATTATCTTTTGTCATCAGAAAGCACCATATCTTGCTAGAATAAAAATATACTTGGCTTGAAATGAAAGTTATTTTCCTGTGAAAAATGAAGGATTTTGTGTTTTGCGTATTATCCTGACATGTCCACCTGTAGGTACTGCAAAGCTTTCAATGTCACACATATTTCCTACCATTGTAATACCTTTATTTTGGGATAAAGGCCCCATGTTTTGACTTACACATCAATTTAAATGATAAAACTGTTGTTTTATTTAGTATGTCACACTGTCAATCTGTGTGTCTATACAGTGCCCCTTCTATATCAATGGACCCCCTTGCCAGAGTTCACGATATACTGCAATCGAGCGACTTTTTTTGAAAAATTCACGTAATTGTTCCTGACCCCCACCCCCACCCACCCAAAGTGTATAAAAGTACAAAATTTATCATTTAGAAACATAAAATGACCATTTGGATACATATGTATTAGTATGTGTCTTCATATTCAAAAGGCCATGTCAGCTCCTTTAGGTCTTGGACCAGTAAATCAAACCTAATAGAGTTACATGTTAAATTGGCTATATTTGTCAGCTTGTCTCGGACATTTAAAAGTTTCGTTGACACTATACCTGTTATTTTTCTGAAAGTTTACTTCAATGACACTTACATTATCAATAGAAAATGGGGTCAAAACCGATTAACTTTTTTGCTACTCGCGCATTTGTTTATGCTTACCTCCATAGCTACAGTTCCGAAGCAAACCTTAGTGAAATATTAACCCAACAAGATTTCGAGTTCAAGGATTAAATGTTGAAGTGACACCCTTCCCAAATCCACAGATAATCAGGCATATTTATTCCCTTTATATGACAAGAAATGGATCAGAGTGTCTCTGCTTCCTAATTTTTAATAGCCTGTTACCTGAGGTCCTGTATTCATTGCGTGACTGAAAGTTCTGACACAGCTGCACCCGCAGCGTATTTACTGGTCCAAGACCTATATAAGCACAAATCTCCTGGTACATGCATTATCTTTTGTCATCAGAAAGCACCATATCTTGCTAGAATAAAAATATACTTGGCTTGAAATGAAAGTTATTTTCCTGTGAAAAATGAAGGATTTTGTGTTTTGCGTATTATCCTGACATGTCCACCTGTAGGTACTGCAAAGCTTTCAATGTCACACATATTTCCTACCATTGTAATACCTTTATTTTGGGATAAAGGCCCCATGTTTTGACTTACACATCAATTTAAATGATAAAACTGTTGTTTTATTTAGTATGTCACACTGTCAATCTGTGTGTCTATACAGTGCCCCTTCTATATCAATGGACCCCCTTGCCAGAGTTCACGATATACTGCAATCGAGCGACTTTTTTTGAAAAATTCACGTAATTGTTCCTGACCCCCACCCCCACCCACCCAAAGTGTATAAAAGTACAAAATTTATCATTTAGAAACATAAAATGACCATTTGGATACATATGTATTAGTATGTGTCTTCATATTCAAAAGGCCATGTCAGCTCCTTTAGGTCTTGGACCAGTAAATCAAACCTAATAGAGTTACATGTTAAATTGGCTATATTTGTCAGCTTGTCTCGGACATTTAAAAGTTTCGTTGACACTATACCTGTTATTTTTCTGAAAGTTTACTTCAATGACACTTACATTATCAATAGAAAATGGGGTCAAAACCGATTAACTTTTTTGCTACTCGCGCATTTGTTTATGCTTACCTCCATAGCTACAGTTCCGAAGCAAACCTTAGTGAAATATTAACCCAACAAGATTTCGAGTTCAAGGATTAAATGTTGAAGTGACACCCTTCCCAAATCCACAGATAATCAGGCATATTTATTCCCTTTATATGACAAGAAATGGATCAGAGTGTCTCTGCTTCCTAATTTTTAATAGCCTGTTACCTGAGGTCCTGTATTCATTGCGTGACTGAAAGTTCTGACACAGCTGCACCCGCAGCGTATTTACTGGTCCAAGACCTATATAAGCACAAATCTCCTGGTACATGCATTATCTTTTGTCATCAGAAAGCACCATATCTTGCTAGAATAAAAATATACTTGGCTTGAAATGAAAGTTATTTTCCTGTGAAAAATGAAGGATTTTGTGTTTTGCGTATTATCCTGACATGTCCACCTGTAGGTACTGCAAAGCTTTCAATGTCACACATATTTCCTACCATTGTAATACCTTTATTTTGGGATAAAGGCCCCATGTTTTGACTTACACATCAATTTAAATGATAAAACTGTTGTTTTATTTAGTATGTCACACTGTCAATCTGTGTGTCTATACAGTGCCCCTTCTATATCAATGGACCCCCTTGCCAGAGTTCACGATATACTGCAATCGAGCGACTTTTTTTGAAAAATTCACGTAATTGTTCCTGACCCCCACCCCCACCCACCCAAAGTGTATAAAAGTACAAAATTTATCATTTAGAAACATAAAATGACCATTTGGATACATATGTATTAGTATGTGTCTTCATATTCAAAAGGCCATGTCAGCTCCTTTAGGTCTTGGACCAGTAAATCAAACCTAATAGAGTTACATGTTAAATTGGCTATATTTGTCAGCTTGTCTCGGACATTTAAAAGTTTCGTTGACACTATACCTGTTATTTTTCTGAAAGTTTACTTCAATGACACTTACATTATCAATAGAAAATGGGGTCAAAACCGATTAACTTTTTTGCTACTCGCGCATTTGTTTATGCTTACCTCCATAGCTACAGTTCCGAAGCAAACCTTAGTGAAATATTAACCCAACAAGATTTCGAGTTCAAGGATTAAATGTTGAAGTGACACCCTTCCCAAATCCACAGATAATCAGGCATATTTATTCCCTTTATATGACAAGAAATGGATCAGAGTGTCTCTGCTTCCTAATTTTTAATAGCCTGTTACCTGAGGTCCTGTATTCATTGCGTGACTGAAAGTTCTGACACAGCTGCACCCGCAGCGTATTTACTGGTCCAAGACCTATATAAGCACAAATCTCCTGGTACATGCATTATCTTTTGTCATCAGAAAGCACCATATCTTGCTAGAATAAAAATATACTTGGCTTGAAATGAAAGTTATTTTCCTGTGAAAAATGAAGGATTTTGTGTTTTGCGTATTATCCTGACATGTCCACCTGTAGGTACTGCAAAGCTTTCAATGTCACACATATTTCCTACCATTGTAATACCTTTATTTTGGGATAAAGGCCCCATGTTTTGACTTACACATCAATTTAAATGATAAAACTGTTGTTTTATTTAGTATGTCACACTGTCAATCTGTGTGTCTATACAGTGCCCCTTCTATATCAATGGACCCCCTTGCCAGAGTTCACGATATACTGCAATCGAGCGACTTTTTTTGAAAAATTCACGTAATTGTTCCTGACCCCCACCCCCACCCACCCAAAGTGTATAAAAGTACAAAATTTATCATTTAGAAACATAAAATGACCATTTGGATACATATGTATTAGTATGTGTCTTCATATTCAAAAGGCCATGTCAGCTCCTTTAGGTCTTGGACCAGTAAATCAAACCTAATAGAGTTACATGTTAAATTGGCTATATTTGTCAGCTTGTCTCGGACATTTAAAAGTTTCGTTGACACTATACCTGTTATTTTTCTGAAAGTTTACTTCAATGACACTTACATTATCAATAGAAAATGGGGTCAAAACCGATTAACTTTTTTGCTACTCGCGCATTTGTTTATGCTTACCTCCATAGCTACAGTTCCGAAGCAAACCTTAGTGAAATATTAACCCAACAAGATTTCGAGTTCAAGGATTAAATGTTGAAGTGACACCCTTCCCAAATCCACAGATAATCAGGCATATTTATTCCCTTTATATGACAAGAAATGGATCAGAGTGTCTCTGCTTCCTAATTTTTAATAGCCTGTTACCTGAGGTCCTGTATTCATTGCGTGACTGAAAGTTCTGACACAGCTGCACCCGCAGCGTATTTACTGGTCCAAGACCTATATAAGCACAAATCTCCTGGTACATGCATTATCTTTTGTCATCAGAAAGCACCATATCTTGCTAGAATAAAAATATACTTGGCTTGAAATGAAAGTTATTTTCCTGTGAAAAATGAAGGATTTTGTGTTTTGCGTATTATCCTGACATGTCCACCTGTAGGTACTGCAAAGCTTTCAATGTCACACATATTTCCTACCATTGTAATACCTTTATTTTGGGATAAAGGCCCCATGTTTTGACTTACACATCAATTTAAATGATAAAACTGTTGTTTTATTTAGTATGTCACACTGTCAATCTGTGTGTCTATACAGTGCCCCTTCTATATCAATGGACCCCCTTGCCAGAGTTCACGATATACTGCAATCGAGCGACTTTTTTTGAAAAATTCACGTAATTGTTCCTGACCCCCACCCCCACCCACCCAAAGTGTATAAAAGTACAAAATTTATCATTTAGAAACATAAAATGACCATTTGGATACATATGTATTAGTATGTGTCTTCATATTCAAAAGGCCATGTCAGCTCCTTTAGGTCTTGGACCAGTAAATCAAACCTAATAGAGTTACATGTTAAATTGGCTATATTTGTCAGCTTGTCTCGGACATTTAAAAGTTTCGTTGACACTATACCTGTTATTTTTCTGAAAGTTTACTTCAATGACACTTACATTATCAATAGAAAATGGGGTCAAAACCGATTAACTTTTTTGCTACTCGCGCATTTGTTTATGCTTACCTCCATAGCTACAGTTCCGAAGCAAACCTTAGTGAAATATTAACCCAACAAGATTTCGAGTTCAAGGATTAAATGTTGAAGTGACACCCTTCCCAAATCCACAGATAATCAGGCATATTTATTCCCTTTATATGACAAGAAATGGATCAGAGTGTCTCTGCTTCCTAATTTTTAATAGCCTGTTACCTGAGGTCCTGTATTCATTGCGTGACTGAAAGTTCTGACACAGCTGCACCCGCAGCGTATTTACTGGTCCAAGACCTATATAAGCACAAATCTCCTGGTACATGCATTATCTTTTGTCATCAGAAAGCACCATATCTTGCTAGAATAAAAATATACTTGGCTTGAAATGAAAGTTATTTTCCTGTGAAAAATGAAGGATTTTGTGTTTTGCGTATTATCCTGACATGTCCACCTGTAGGTACTGCAAAGCTTTCAATGTCACACATATTTCCTACCATTGTAATACCTTTATTTTGGGATAAAGGCCCCATGTTTTGACTTACACATCAATTTAAATGATAAAACTGTTGTTTTATTTAGTATGTCACACTGTCAATCTGTGTGTCTATACAGTGCCCCTTCTATATCAATGGACCCCCTTGCCAGAGTTCACGATATACTGCAATCGAGCGACTTTTTTTGAAAAATTCACGTAATTGTTCCTGACCCCCACCCCCACCCACCCAAAGTGTATAAAAGTACAAAATTTATCATTTAGAAACATAAAATGACCATTTGGATACATATGTATTAGTATGTGTCTTCATATTCAAAAGGCCATGTCAGCTCCTTTAGGTCTTGGACCAGTAAATCAAACCTAATAGAGTTACATGTTAAATTGGCTATATTTGTCAGCTTGTCTCGGACATTTAAAAGTTTCGTTGACACTATACCTGTTATTTTTCTGAAAGTTTACTTCAATGACACTTACATTATCAATAGAAAATGGGGTCAAAACCGATTAACTTTTTTGCTACTCGCGCATTTGTTTATGCTTACCTCCATAGCTACAGTTCCGAAGCAAACCTTAGTGAAATATTAACCCAACAAGATTTCGAGTTCAAGGATTAAATGTTGAAGTGACACCCTTCCCAAATCCACAGATAATCAGGCATATTTATTCCCTTTATATGACAAGAAATGGATCAGAGTGTCTCTGCTTCCTAATTTTTAATAGCCTGTTACCTGAGGTCCTGTATTCATTGCGTGACTGAAAGTTCTGACACAGCTGCACCCGCAGCGTATTTACTGGTCCAAGACCTATATAAGCACAAATCTCCTGGTACATGCATTATCTTTTGTCATCAGAAAGCACCATATCTTGCTAGAATAAAAATATACTTGGCTTGAAATGAAAGTTATTTTCCTGTGAAAAATGAAGGATTTTGTGTTTTGCGTATTATCCTGACATGTCCACCTGTAGGTACTGCAAAGCTTTCAATGTCACACATATTTCCTACCATTGTAATACCTTTATTTTGGGATAAAGGCCCCATGTTTTGACTTACACATCAATTTAAATGATAAAACTGTTGTTTTATTTAGTATGTCACACTGTCAATCTGTGTGTCTATACAGTGCCCCTTCTATATCAATGGACCCCCTTGCCAGAGTTCACGATATACTGCAATCGAGCGACTTTTTTTGAAAAATTCACGTAATTGTTCCTGACCCCCACCCCCACCCACCCAAAGTGTATAAAAGTACAAAATTTATCATTTAGAAACATAAAATGACCATTTGGATACATATGTATTAGTATGTGTCTTCATATTCAAAAGGCCATGTCAGCTCCTTTAGGTCTTGGACCAGTAAATCAAACCTAATAGAGTTACATGTTAAATTGGCTATATTTGTCAGCTTGTCTCGGACATTTAAAAGTTTCGTTGACACTATACCTGTTATTTTTCTGAAAGTTTACTTCAATGACACTTACATTATCAATAGAAAATGGGGTCAAAACCGATTAACTTTTTTGCTACTCGCGCATTTGTTTATGCTTACCTCCATAGCTACAGTTCCGAAGCAAACCTTAGTGAAATATTAACCCAACAAGATTTCGAGTTCAAGGATTAAATGTTGAAGTGACACCCTTCCCAAATCCACAGATAATCAGGCATATTTATTCCCTTTATATGACAAGAAATGGATCAGAGTGTCTCTGCTTCCTAATTTTTAATAGCCTGTTACCTGAGGTCCTGTATTCATTGCGTGACTGAAAGTTCTGACACAGCTGCACCCGCAGCGTATTTACTGGTCCAAGACCTATATAAGCACAAATCTCCTGGTACATGCATTATCTTTTGTCATCAGAAAGCACCATATCTTGCTAGAATAAAAATATACTTGGCTTGAAATGAAAGTTATTTTCCTGTGAAAAATGAAGGATTTTGTGTTTTGCGTATTATCCTGACATGTCCACCTGTAGGTACTGCAAAGCTTTCAATGTCACACATATTTCCTACCATTGTAATACCTTTATTTTGGGATAAAGGCCCCATGTTTTGACTTACACATCAATTTAAATGATAAAACTGTTGTTTTATTTAGTATGTCACACTGTCAATCTGTGTGTCTATACAGTGCCCCTTCTATATCAATGGACCCCCTTGCCAGAGTTCACGATATACTGCAATCGAGCGACTTTTTTTGAAAAATTCACGTAATTGTTCCTGACCCCCACCCCCACCCACCCAAAGTGTATAAAAGTACAAAATTTATCATTTAGAAACATAAAATGACCATTTGGATACATATGTATTAGTATGTGTCTTCATATTCAAAAGGCCATGTCAGCTCCTTTAGGTCTTGGACCAGTAAATCAAACCTAATAGAGTTACATGTTAAATTGGCTATATTTGTCAGCTTGTCTCGGACATTTAAAAGTTTCGTTGACACTATACCTGTTATTTTTCTGAAAGTTTACTTCAATGACACTTACATTATCAATAGAAAATGGGGTCAAAACCGATTAACTTTTTTGCTACTCGCGCATTTGTTTATGCTTACCTCCATAGCTACAGTTCCGAAGCAAACCTTAGTGAAATATTAACCCAACAAGATTTCGAGTTCAAGGATTAAATGTTGAAGTGACACCCTTCCCAAATCCACAGATAATCAGGCATATTTATTCCCTTTATATGACAAGAAATGGATCAGAGTGTCTCTGCTTCCTAATTTTTAATAGCCTGTTACCTGAGGTCCTGTATTCATTGCGTGACTGAAAGTTCTGACACAGCTGCACCCGCAGCGTATTTACTGGTCCAAGACCTATATAAGCACAAATCTCCTGGTACATGCATTATCTTTTGTCATCAGAAAGCACCATATCTTGCTAGAATAAAAATATACTTGGCTTGAAATGAAAGTTATTTTCCTGTGAAAAATGAAGGATTTTGTGTTTTGCGTATTATCCTGACATGTCCACCTGTAGGTACTGCAAAGCTTTCAATGTCACACATATTTCCTACCATTGTAATACCTTTATTTTGGGATAAAGGCCCCATGTTTTGACTTACACATCAATTTAAATGATAAAACTGTTGTTTTATTTAGTATGTCACACTGTCAATCTGTGTGTCTATACAGTGCCCCTTCTATATCAATGGACCCCCTTGCCAGAGTTCACGATATACTGCAATCGAGCGACTTTTTTTGAAAAATTCACGTAATTGTTCCTGACCCCCACCCCCACCCACCCAAAGTGTATAAAAGTACAAAATTTATCATTTAGAAACATAAAATGACCATTTGGATACATATGTATTAGTATGTGTCTTCATATTCAAAAGGCCATGTCAGCTCCTATATAAGCACAAATCTCCTGGTACATGCATTATCTTTTGTCATCAGAAAGCACCATATCTTGCTAGAATAAAAATATACTTGGCTTGAAATGAAAGTTATTTTCCTGTGAAAAATGAAGGATTTTGTGTTTTGCGTATTATCCTGACATGTCCACCTGTAGGTACTGCAAAGCTTTCAATGTCACACATATTTCCTACCATTGTAATACCTTTATTTTGGGATAAAGGCCCCATGTTTTGACTTACACATCAATTTAAATGATAAAACTGTTGTTTTATTTAGTATGTCACACTGTCAATCTGTGTGTCTATACAGTGCCCCTTCTATATCAATGGACCCCCTTGCCAGAGTTCACGATATACTGCAATCGAGCGACTTTTTTTGAAAAATTCACGTAATTGTTCCTGACCCCCACCCCCACCCACCCAAAGTGTATAAAAGTACAAAATTTATCATTTAGAAACATAAAATGACCATTTGGATACATATGTATTAGTATGTGTCTTCATATTCAAAAGGCCATGTCAGCTCCTTTAGGTCTTGGACCAGTAAATCAAACCTAATAGAGTTACATGTTAAATTGGCTATATTTGTCAGCTTGTCTCGGACATTTAAAAGTTTCGTTGACACTATACCTGTTATTTTTCTGAAAGTTTACTTCAATGACACTTACATTATCAATAGAAAATGGGGTCAAAACCGATTAACTTTTTTGCTACTCGCGCATTTGTTTATGCTTACCTCCATAGCTACAGTTCCGAAGCAAACCTTAGTGAAATATTAACCCAACAAGATTTCGAGTTCAAGGATTAAATGTTGAAGTGACACCCTTCCCAAATCCACAGATAATCAGGCATATTTATTCCCTTTATATGACAAGAAATGGATCAGAGTGTCTCTGCTTCCTAATTTTTAATAGCCTGTTACCTGAGGTCCTGTATTCATTGCGTGACTGAAAGTTCTGACACAGCTGCACCCGCAGCGTATTTACTGGTCCAAGACCTATATAAGCACAAATCTCCTGGTACATGCATTATCTTTTGTCATCAGAAAGCACCATATCTTGCTAGAATAAAAATATACTTGGCTTGAAATGAAAGTTATTTTCCTGTGAAAAATGAAGGATTTTGTGTTTTGCGTATTATCCTGACATGTCCACCTGTAGGTACTGCAAAGCTTTCAATGTCACACATATTTCCTACCATTGTAATACCTTTATTTTGGGATAAAGGCCCCATGTTTTGACTTACACATCAATTTAAATGATAAAACTGTTGTTTTATTTAGTATGTCACACTGTCAATCTGTGTGTCTATACAGTGCCCCTTCTATATCAATGGACCCCCTTGCCAGAGTTCACGATATACTGCAATCGAGCGACTTTTTTTGAAAAATTCACGTAATTGTTCCTGACCCCCACCCCCACCCACCCAAAGTGTATAAAAGTACAAAATTTATCATTTAGAAACATAAAATGACCATTTGGATACATATGTATTAGTATGTGTCTTCATATTCAAAAGGCCATGTCAGCTCCTTTAGGTCTTGGACCAGTAAATCAAACCTAATAGAGTTACATGTTAAATTGGCTATATTTGTCAGCTTGTCTCGGACATTTAAAAGTTTCGTTGACACTATACCTGTTATTTTTCTGAAAGTTTACTTCAATGACACTTACATTATCAATAGAAAATGGGGTCAAAACCGATTAACTTTTTTGCTACTCGCGCATTTGTTTATGCTTACCTCCATAGCTACAGTTCCGAAGCAAACCTTAGTGAAATATTAACCCAACAAGATTTCGAGTTCAAGGATTAAATGTTGAAGTGACACCCTTCCCAAATCCACAGATAATCAGGCATATTTATTCCCTTTATATGACAAGAAATGGATCAGAGTGTCTCTGCTTCCTAATTTTTAATAGCCTGTTACCTGAGGTCCTGTATTCATTGCGTGACTGAAAGTTCTGACACAGCTGCACCCGCAGCGTATTTACTGGTCCAAGACCTATATAAGCACAAATCTCCTGGTACATGCATTATCTTTTGTCATCAGAAAGCACCATATCTTGCTAGAATAAAAATATACTTGGCTTGAAATGAAAGTTATTTTCCTGTGAAAAATGAAGGATTTTGTGTTTTGCGTATTATCCTGACATGTCCACCTGTAGGTACTGCAAAGCTTTCAATGTCACACATATTTCCTACCATTGTAATACCTTTATTTTGGGATAAAGGCCCCATGTTTTGACTTACACATCAATTTAAATGATAAAACTGTTGTTTTATTTAGTATGTCACACTGTCAATCTGTGTGTCTATACAGTGCCCCTTCTATATCAATGGACCCCCTTGCCAGAGTTCACGATATACTGCAATCGAGCGACTTTTTTTGAAAAATTCACGTAATTGTTCCTGACCCCCACCCCCACCCACCCAAAGTGTATAAAAGTACAAAATTTATCATTTAGAAACATAAAATGACCATTTGGATACATATGTATTAGTATGTGTCTTCATATTCAAAAGGCCATGTCAGCTCCTTTAGGTCTTGGACCAGTAAATCAAACCTAATAGAGTTACATGTTAAATTGGCTATATTTGTCAGCTTGTCTCGGACATTTAAAAGTTTCGTTGACACTATACCTGTTATTTTTCTGAAAGTTTACTTCAATGACACTTACATTATCAATAGAAAATGGGGTCAAAACCGATTAACTTTTTTGCTACTCGCGCATTTGTTTATGCTTACCTCCATAGCTACAGTTCCGAAGCAAACCTTAGTGAAATATTAACCCAACAAGATTTCGAGTTCAAGGATTAAATGTTGAAGTGACACCCTTCCCAAATCCACAGATAATCAGGCATATTTATTCCCTTTATATGACAAGAAATGGATCAGAGTGTCTCTGCTTCCTAATTTTTAATAGCCTGTTACCTGAGGTCCTGTATTCATTGCGTGACTGAAAGTTCTGACACAGCTGCACCCGCAGCGTATTTACTGGTCCAAGACCTATATAAGCACAAATCTCCTGGTACATGCATTATCTTTTGTCATCAGAAAGCACCATATCTTGCTAGAATAAAAATATACTTGGCTTGAAATGAAAGTTATTTTCCTGTGAAAAATGAAGGATTTTGTGTTTTGCGTATTATCCTGACATGTCCACCTGTAGGTACTGCAAAGCTTTCAATGTCACACATATTTCCTACCATTGTAATACCTTTATTTTGGGATAAAGGCCCCATGTTTTGACTTACACATCAATTTAAATGATAAAACTGTTGTTTTATTTAGTATGTCACACTGTCAATCTGTGTGTCTATACAGTGCCCCTTCTATATCAATGGACCCCCTTGCCAGAGTTCACGATATACTGCAATCGAGCGACTTTTTTTGAAAAATTCACGTAATTGTTCCTGACCCCCACCCCCACCCACCCAAAGTGTATAAAAGTACAAAATTTATCATTTAGAAACATAAAATGACCATTTGGATACATATGTATTAGTATGTGTCTTCATATTCAAAAGGCCATGTCAGCTCCTTTAGGTCTTGGACCAGTAAATCAAACCTAATAGAGTTACATGTTAAATTGGCTATATTTGTCAGCTTGTCTCGGACATTTAAAAGTTTCGTTGACACTATACCTGTTATTTTTCTGAAAGTTTACTTCAATGACACTTACATTATCAATAGAAAATGGGGTCAAAACCGATTAACTTTTTTGCTACTCGCGCATTTGTTTATGCTTACCTCCATAGCTACAGTTCCGAAGCAAACCTTAGTGAAATATTAACCCAACAAGATTTCGAGTTCAAGGATTAAATGTTGAAGTGACACCCTTCCCAAATCCACAGATAATCAGGCATATTTATTCCCTTTATATGACAAGAAATGGATCAGAGTGTCTCTGCTTCCTAATTTTTAATAGCCTGTTACCTGAGGTCCTGTATTCATTGCGTGACTGAAAGTTCTGACACAGCTGCACCCGCAGCGTATTTACTGGTCCAAGACCTATATAAGCACAAATCTCCTGGTACATGCATTATCTTTTGTCATCAGAAAGCACCATATCTTGCTAGAATAAAAATATACTTGGCTTGAAATGAAAGTTATTTTCCTGTGAAAAATGAAGGATTTTGTGTTTTGCGTATTATCCTGACATGTCCACCTGTAGGTACTGCAAAGCTTTCAATGTCACACATATTTCCTACCATTGTAATACCTTTATTTTGGGATAAAGGCCCCATGTTTTGACTTACACATCAATTTAAATGATAAAACTGTTGTTTTATTTAGTATGTCACACTGTCAATCTGTGTGTCTATACAGTGCCCCTTCTATATCAATGGACCCCCTTGCCAGAGTTCACGATATACTGCAATCGAGCGACTTTTTTTGAAAAATTCACGTAATTGTTCCTGACCCCCACCCCCACCCACCCAAAGTGTATAAAAGTACAAAATTTATCATTTAGAAACATAAAATGACCATTTGGATACATATGTATTAGTATGTGTCTTCATATTCAAAAGGCCATGTCAGCTCCTTTAGGTCTTGGACCAGTAAATCAAACCTAATAGAGTTACATGTTAAATTGGCTATATTTGTCAGCTTGTCTCGGACATTTAAAAGTTTCGTTGACACTATACCTGTTATTTTTCTGAAAGTTTACTTCAATGACACTTACATTATCAATAGAAAATGGGGTCAAAACCGATTAACTTTTTTGCTACTCGCGCATTTGTTTATGCTTACCTCCATAGCTACAGTTCCGAAGCAAACCTTAGTGAAATATTAACCCAACAAGATTTCGAGTTCAAGGATTAAATGTTGAAGTGACACCCTTCCCAAATCCACAGATAATCAGGCATATTTATTCCCTTTATATGACAAGAAATGGATCAGAGTGTCTCTGCTTCCTAATTTTTAATAGCCTGTTACCTGAGGTCCTGTATTCATTGCGTGACTGAAAGTTCTGACACAGCTGCACCCGCAGCGTATTTACTGGTCCAAGACCTATATAAGCACAAATCTCCTGGTACATGCATTATCTTTTGTCATCAGAAAGCACCATATCTTGCTAGAATAAAAATATACTTGGCTTGAAATGAAAGTTATTTTCCTGTGAAAAATGAAGGATTTTGTGTTTTGCGTATTATCCTGACATGTCCACCTGTAGGTACTGCAAAGCTTTCAATGTCACACATATTTCCTACCATTGTAATACCTTTATTTTGGGATAAAGGCCCCATGTTTTGACTTACACATCAATTTAAATGATAAAACTGTTGTTTTATTTAGTATGTCACACTGTCAATCTGTGTGTCTATACAGTGCCCCTTCTATATCAATGGACCCCCTTGCCAGAGTTCACGATATACTGCAATCGAGCGACTTTTTTTGAAAAATTCACGTAATTGTTCCTGACCCCCACCCCCACCCACCCAAAGTGTATAAAAGTACAAAATTTATCATTTAGAAACATAAAATGACCATTTGGATACATATGTATTAGTATGTGTCTTCATATTCAAAAGGCCATGTCAGCTCCTTTAGGTCTTGGACCAGTAAATCAAACCTAATAGAGTTACATGTTAAATTGGCTATATTTGTCAGCTTGTCTCGGACATTTAAAAGTTTCGTTGACACTATACCTGTTATTTTTCTGAAAGTTTACTTCAATGACACTTACATTATCAATAGAAAATGGGGTCAAAACCGATTAACTTTTTTGCTACTCGCGCATTTGTTTATGCTTACCTCCATAGCTACAGTTCCGAAGCAAACCTTAGTGAAATATTAACCCAACAAGATTTCGAGTTCAAGGATTAAATGTTGAAGTGACACCCTTCCCAAATCCACAGATAATCAGGCATATTTATTCCCTTTATATGACAAGAAATGGATCAGAGTGTCTCTGCTTCCTAATTTTTAATAGCCTGTTACCTGAGGTCCTGTATTCATTGCGTGACTGAAAGTTCTGACACAGCTGCACCCGCAGCGTATTTACTGGTCCAAGACCTATATAAGCACAAATCTCCTGGTACATGCATTATCTTTTGTCATCAGAAAGCACCATATCTTGCTAGAATAAAAATATACTTGGCTTGAAATGAAAGTTATTTTCCTGTGAAAAATGAAGGATTTTGTGTTTTGCGTATTATCCTGACATGTCCACCTGTAGGTACTGCAAAGCTTTCAATGTCACACATATTTCCTACCATTGTAATACCTTTATTTTGGGATAAAGGCCCCATGTTTTGACTTACACATCAATTTAAATGATAAAACTGTTGTTTTATTTAGTATGTCACACTGTCAATCTGTGTGTCTATACAGTGCCCCTTCTATATCAATGGACCCCCTTGCCAGAGTTCACGATATACTGCAATCGAGCGACTTTTTTTGAAAAATTCACGTAATTGTTCCTGACCCCCACCCCCACCCACCCAAAGTGTATAAAAGTACAAAATTTATCATTTAGAAACATAAAATGACCATTTGGATACATATGTATTAGTATGTGTCTTCATATTCAAAAGGCCATGTCAGCTCCTATATAAGCACAAATCTCCTGGTACATGCATTATCTTTTGTCATCAGAAAGCACCATATCTTGCTAGAATAAAAATATACTTGGCTTGAAATGAAAGTTATTTTCCTGTGAAAAATGAAGGATTTTGTGTTTTGCGTATTATCCTGACATGTCCACCTGTAGGTACTGCAAAGCTTTCAATGTCACACATATTTCCTACCATTGTAATACCTTTATTTTGGGATAAAGGCCCCATGTTTTGACTTACACATCAATTTAAATGATAAAACTGTTGTTTTATTTAGTATGTCACACTGTCAATCTGTGTGTCTATACAGTGCCCCTTCTATATCAATGGACCCCCTTGCCAGAGTTCACGATATACTGCAATCGAGCGACTTTTTTTGAAAAATTCACGTAATTGTTCCTGACCCCCACCCCCACCCACCCAAAGTGTATAAAAGTACAAAATTTATCATTTAGAAACATAAAATGACCATTTGGATACATATGTATTAGTATGTGTCTTCATATTCAAAAGGCCATGTCAGCTCCTTTAGGTCTTGGACCAGTAAATCAAACCTAATAGAGTTACATGTTAAATTGGCTATATTTGTCAGCTTGTCTCGGACATTTAAAAGTTTCGTTGACACTATACCTGTTATTTTTCTGAAAGTTTACTTCAATGACACTTACATTATCAATAGAAAATGGGGTCAAAACCGATTAACTTTTTTGCTACTCGCGCATTTGTTTATGCTTACCTCCATAGCTACAGTTCCGAAGCAAACCTTAGTGAAATATTAACCCAACAAGATTTCGAGTTCAAGGATTAAATGTTGAAGTGACACCCTTCCCAAATCCACAGATAATCAGGCATATTTATTCCCTTTATATGACAAGAAATGGATCAGAGTGTCTCTGCTTCCTAATTTTTAATAGCCTGTTACCTGAGGTCCTGTATTCATTGCGTGACTGAAAGTTCTGACACAGCTGCACCCGCAGCGTATTTACTGGTCCAAGACCTATATAAGCACAAATCTCCTGGTACATGCATTATCTTTTGTCATCAGAAAGCACCATATCTTGCTAGAATAAAAATATACTTGGCTTGAAATGAAAGTTATTTTCCTGTGAAAAATGAAGGATTTTGTGTTTTGCGTATTATCCTGACATGTCCACCTGTAGGTACTGCAAAGCTTTCAATGTCACACATATTTCCTACCATTGTAATACCTTTATTTTGGGATAAAGGCCCCATGTTTTGACTTACACATCAATTTAAATGATAAAACTGTTGTTTTATTTAGTATGTCACACTGTCAATCTGTGTGTCTATACAGTGCCCCTTCTATATCAATGGACCCCCTTGCCAGAGTTCACGATATACTGCAATCGAGCGACTTTTTTTGAAAAATTCACGTAATTGTTCCTGACCCCCACCCCCACCCACCCAAAGTGTATAAAAGTACAAAATTTATCATTTAGAAACATAAAATGACCATTTGGATACATATGTATTAGTATGTGTCTTCATATTCAAAAGGCCATGTCAGCTCCTTTAGGTCTTGGACCAGTAAATCAAACCTAATAGAGTTACATGTTAAATTGGCTATATTTGTCAGCTTGTCTCGGACATTTAAAAGTTTCGTTGACACTATACCTGTTATTTTTCTGAAAGTTTACTTCAATGACACTTACATTATCAATAGAAAATGGGGTCAAAACCGATTAACTTTTTTGCTACTCGCGCATTTGTTTATGCTTACCTCCATAGCTACAGTTCCGAAGCAAACCTTAGTGAAATATTAACCCAACAAGATTTCGAGTTCAAGGATTAAATGTTGAAGTGACACCCTTCCCAAATCCACAGATAATCAGGCATATTTATTCCCTTTATATGACAAGAAATGGATCAGAGTGTCTCTGCTTCCTAATTTTTAATAGCCTGTTACCTGAGGTCCTGTATTCATTGCGTGACTGAAAGTTCTGACACAGCTGCACCCGCAGCGTATTTACTGGTCCAAGACCTATATAAGCACAAATCTCCTGGTACATGCATTATCTTTTGTCATCAGAAAGCACCATATCTTGCTAGAATAAAAATATACTTGGCTTGAAATGAAAGTTATTTTCCTGTGAAAAATGAAGGATTTTGTGTTTTGCGTATTATCCTGACATGTCCACCTGTAGGTACTGCAAAGCTTTCAATGTCACACATATTTCCTACCATTGTAATACCTTTATTTTGGGATAAAGGCCCCATGTTTTGACTTACACATCAATTTAAATGATAAAACTGTTGTTTTATTTAGTATGTCACACTGTCAATCTGTGTGTCTATACAGTGCCCCTTCTATATCAATGGACCCCCTTGCCAGAGTTCACGATATACTGCAATCGAGCGACTTTTTTTGAAAAATTCACGTAATTGTTCCTGACCCCCACCCCCACCCACCCAAAGTGTATAAAAGTACAAAATTTATCATTTAGAAACATAAAATGACCATTTGGATACATATGTATTAGTATGTGTCTTCATATTCAAAAGGCCATGTCAGCTCCTTTAGGTCTTGGACCAGTAAATCAAACCTAATAGAGTTACATGTTAAATTGGCTATATTTGTCAGCTTGTCTCGGACATTTAAAAGTTTCGTTGACACTATACCTGTTATTTTTCTGAAAGTTTACTTCAATGACACTTACATTATCAATAGAAAATGGGGTCAAAACCGATTAACTTTTTTGCTACTCGCGCATTTGTTTATGCTTACCTCCATAGCTACAGTTCCGAAGCAAACCTTAGTGAAATATTAACCCAACAAGATTTCGAGTTCAAGGATTAAATGTTGAAGTGACACCCTTCCCAAATCCACAGATAATCAGGCATATTTATTCCCTTTATATGACAAGAAATGGATCAGAGTGTCTCTGCTTCCTAATTTTTAATAGCCTGTTACCTGAGGTCCTGTATTCATTGCGTGACTGAAAGTTCTGACACAGCTGCACCCGCAGCGTATTTACTGGTCCAAGACCTATATAAGCACAAATCTCCTGGTACATGCATTATCTTTTGTCATCAGAAAGCACCATATCTTGCTAGAATAAAAATATACTTGGCTTGAAATGAAAGTTATTTTCCTGTGAAAAATGAAGGATTTTGTGTTTTGCGTATTATCCTGACATGTCCACCTGTAGGTACTGCAAAGCTTTCAATGTCACACATATTTCCTACCATTGTAATACCTTTATTTTGGGATAAAGGCCCCATGTTTTGACTTACACATCAATTTAAATGATAAAACTGTTGTTTTATTTAGTATGTCACACTGTCAATCTGTGTGTCTATACAGTGCCCCTTCTATATCAATGGACCCCCTTGCCAGAGTTCACGATATACTGCAATCGAGCGACTTTTTTTGAAAAATTCACGTAATTGTTCCTGACCCCCACCCCCACCCACCCAAAGTGTATAAAAGTACAAAATTTATCATTTAGAAACATAAAATGACCATTTGGATACATATGTATTAGTATGTGTCTTCATATTCAAAAGGCCATGTCAGCTCCTTTAGGTCTTGGACCAGTAAATCAAACCTAATAGAGTTACATGTTAAATTGGCTATATTTGTCAGCTTGTCTCGGACATTTAAAAGTTTCGTTGACACTATACCTGTTATTTTTCTGAAAGTTTACTTCAATGACACTTACATTATCAATAGAAAATGGGGTCAAAACCGATTAACTTTTTTGCTACTCGCGCATTTGTTTATGCTTACCTCCATAGCTACAGTTCCGAAGCAAACCTTAGTGAAATATTAACCCAACAAGATTTCGAGTTCAAGGATTAAATGTTGAAGTGACACCCTTCCCAAATCCACAGATAATCAGGCATATTTATTCCCTTTATATGACAAGAAATGGATCAGAGTGTCTCTGCTTCCTAATTTTTAATAGCCTGTTACCTGAGGTCCTGTATTCATTGCGTGACTGAAAGTTCTGACACAGCTGCACCCGCAGCGTATTTACTGGTCCAAGACCTATATAAGCACAAATCTCCTGGTACATGCATTATCTTTTGTCATCAGAAAGCACCATATCTTGCTAGAATAAAAATATACTTGGCTTGAAATGAAAGTTATTTTCCTGTGAAAAATGAAGGATTTTGTGTTTTGCGTATTATCCTGACATGTCCACCTGTAGGTACTGCAAAGCTTTCAATGTCACACATATTTCCTACCATTGTAATACCTTTATTTTGGGATAAAGGCCCCATGTTTTGACTTACACATCAATTTAAATGATAAAACTGTTGTTTTATTTAGTATGTCACACTGTCAATCTGTGTGTCTATACAGTGCCCCTTCTATATCAATGGACCCCCTTGCCAGAGTTCACGATATACTGCAATCGAGCGACTTTTTTTGAAAAATTCACGTAATTGTTCCTGACCCCCACCCCCACCCACCCAAAGTGTATAAAAGTACAAAATTTATCATTTAGAAACATAAAATGACCATTTGGATACATATGTATTAGTATGTGTCTTCATATTCAAAAGGCCATGTCAGCTCCTTTAGGTCTTGGACCAGTAAATCAAACCTAATAGAGTTACATGTTAAATTGGCTATATTTGTCAGCTTGTCTCGGACATTTAAAAGTTTCGTTGACACTATACCTGTTATTTTTCTGAAAGTTTACTTCAATGACACTTACATTATCAATAGAAAATGGGGTCAAAACCGATTAACTTTTTTGCTACTCGCGCATTTGTTTATGCTTACCTCCATAGCTACAGTTCCGAAGCAAACCTTAGTGAAATATTAACCCAACAAGATTTCGAGTTCAAGGATTAAATGTTGAAGTGACACCCTTCCCAAATCCACAGATAATCAGGCATATTTATTCCCTTTATATGACAAGAAATGGATCAGAGTGTCTCTGCTTCCTAATTTTTAATAGCCTGTTACCTGAGGTCCTGTATTCATTGCGTGACTGAAAGTTCTGACACAGCTGCACCCGCAGCGTATTTACTGGTCCAAGACCTATATAAGCACAAATCTCCTGGTACATGCATTATCTTTTGTCATCAGAAAGCACCATATCTTGCTAGAATAAAAATATACTTGGCTTGAAATGAAAGTTATTTTCCTGTGAAAAATGAAGGATTTTGTGTTTTGCGTATTATCCTGACATGTCCACCTGTAGGTACTGCAAAGCTTTCAATGTCACACATATTTCCTACCATTGTAATACCTTTATTTTGGGATAAAGGCCCCATGTTTTGACTTACACATCAATTTAAATGATAAAACTGTTGTTTTATTTAGTATGTCACACTGTCAATCTGTGTGTCTATACAGTGCCCCTTCTATATCAATGGACCCCCTTGCCAGAGTTCACGATATACTGCAATCGAGCGACTTTTTTTGAAAAATTCACGTAATTGTTCCTGACCCCCACCCCCACCCACCCAAAGTGTATAAAAGTACAAAATTTATCATTTAGAAACATAAAATGACCATTTGGATACATATGTATTAGTATGTGTCTTCATATTCAAAAGGCCATGTCAGCTCCTTTAGGTCTTGGACCAGTAAATCAAACCTAATAGAGTTACATGTTAAATTGGCTATATTTGTCAGCTTGTCTCGGACATTTAAAAGTTTCGTTGACACTATACCTGTTATTTTTCTGAAAGTTTACTTCAATGACACTTACATTATCAATAGAAAATGGGGTCAAAACCGATTAACTTTTTTGCTACTCGCGCATTTGTTTATGCTTACCTCCATAGCTACAGTTCCGAAGCAAACCTTAGTGAAATATTAACCCAACAAGATTTCGAGTTCAAGGATTAAATGTTGAAGTGACACCCTTCCCAAATCCACAGATAATCAGGCATATTTATTCCCTTTATATGACAAGAAATGGATCAGAGTGTCTCTGCTTCCTAATTTTTAATAGCCTGTTACCTGAGGTCCTGTATTCATTGCGTGACTGAAAGTTCTGACACAGCTGCACCCGCAGCGTATTTACTGGTCCAAGACCTATATAAGCACAAATCTCCTGGTACATGCATTATCTTTTGTCATCAGAAAGCACCATATCTTGCTAGAATAAAAATATACTTGGCTTGAAATGAAAGTTATTTTCCTGTGAAAAATGAAGGATTTTGTGTTTTGCGTATTATCCTGACATGTCCACCTGTAGGTACTGCAAAGCTTTCAATGTCACACATATTTCCTACCATTGTAATACCTTTATTTTGGGATAAAGGCCCCATGTTTTGACTTACACATCAATTTAAATGATAAAACTGTTGTTTTATTTAGTATGTCACACTGTCAATCTGTGTGTCTATACAGTGCCCCTTCTATATCAATGGACCCCCTTGCCAGAGTTCACGATATACTGCAATCGAGCGACTTTTTTTGAAAAATTCACGTAATTGTTCCTGACCCCCACCCCCACCCACCCAAAGTGTATAAAAGTACAAAATTTATCATTTAGAAACATAAAATGACCATTTGGATACATATGTATTAGTATGTGTCTTCATATTCAAAAGGCCATGTCAGCTCCTTTAGGTCTTGGACCAGTAAATCAAACCTAATAGAGTTACATGTTAAATTGGCTATATTTGTCAGCTTGTCTCGGACATTTAAAAGTTTCGTTGACACTATACCTGTTATTTTTCTGAAAGTTTACTTCAATGACACTTACATTATCAATAGAAAATGGGGTCAAAACCGATTAACTTTTTTGCTACTCGCGCATTTGTTTATGCTTACCTCCATAGCTACAGTTCCGAAGCAAACCTTAGTGAAATATTAACCCAACAAGATTTCGAGTTCAAGGATTAAATGTTGAAGTGACACCCTTCCCAAATCCACAGATAATCAGGCATATTTATTCCCTTTATATGACAAGAAATGGATCAGAGTGTCTCTGCTTCCTAATTTTTAATAGCCTGTTACCTGAGGTCCTGTATTCATTGCGTGACTGAAAGTTCTGACACAGCTGCACCCGCAGCGTATTTACTGGTCCAAGACCTATATAAGCACAAATCTCCTGGTACATGCATTATCTTTTGTCATCAGAAAGCACCATATCTTGCTAGAATAAAAATATACTTGGCTTGAAATGAAAGTTATTTTCCTGTGAAAAATGAAGGATTTTGTGTTTTGCGTATTATCCTGACATGTCCACCTGTAGGTACTGCAAAGCTTTCAATGTCACACATATTTCCTACCATTGTAATACCTTTATTTTGGGATAAAGGCCCCATGTTTTGACTTACACATCAATTTAAATGATAAAACTGTTGTTTTATTTAGTATGTCACACTGTCAATCTGTGTGTCTATACAGTGCCCCTTCTATATCAATGGACCCCCTTGCCAGAGTTCACGATATACTGCAATCGAGCGACTTTTTTTGAAAAATTCACGTAATTGTTCCTGACCCCCACCCCCACCCACCCAAAGTGTATAAAAGTACAAAATTTATCATTTAGAAACATAAAATGACCATTTGGATACATATGTATTAGTATGTGTCTTCATATTCAAAAGGCCATGTCAGCTCCTTTAGGTCTTGGACCAGTAAATCAAACCTAATAGAGTTACATGTTAAATTGGCTATATTTGTCAGCTTGTCTCGGACATTTAAAAGTTTCGTTGACACTATACCTGTTATTTTTCTGAAAGTTTACTTCAATGACACTTACATTATCAATAGAAAATGGGGTCAAAACCGATTAACTTTTTTGCTACTCGCGCATTTGTTTATGCTTACCTCCATAGCTACAGTTCCGAAGCAAACCTTAGTGAAATATTAACCCAACAAGATTTCGAGTTCAAGGATTAAATGTTGAAGTGACACCCTTCCCAAATCCACAGATAATCAGGCATATTTATTCCCTTTATATGACAAGAAATGGATCAGAGTGTCTCTGCTTCCTAATTTTTAATAGCCTGTTACCTGAGGTCCTGTATTCATTGCGTGACTGAAAGTTCTGACACAGCTGCACCCGCAGCGTATTTACTGGTCCAAGACCTATATAAGCACAAATCTCCTGGTACATGCATTATCTTTTGTCATCAGAAAGCACCATATCTTGCTAGAATAAAAATATACTTGGCTTGAAATGAAAGTTATTTTCCTGTGAAAAATGAAGGATTTTGTGTTTTGCGTATTATCCTGACATGTCCACCTGTAGGTACTGCAAAGCTTTCAATGTCACACATATTTCCTACCATTGTAATACCTTTATTTTGGGATAAAGGCCCCATGTTTTGACTTACACATCAATTTAAATGATAAAACTGTTGTTTTATTTAGTATGTCACACTGTCAATCTGTGTGTCTATACAGTGCCCCTTCTATATCAATGGACCCCCTTGCCAGAGTTCACGATATACTGCAATCGAGCGACTTTTTTTGAAAAATTCACGTAATTGTTCCTGACCCCCACCCCCACCCACCCAAAGTGTATAAAAGTACAAAATTTATCATTTAGAAACATAAAATGACCATTTGGATACATATGTATTAGTATGTGTCTTCATATTCAAAAGGCCATGTCAGCTCCTTTAGGTCTTGGACCAGTAAATCAAACCTAATAGAGTTACATGTTAAATTGGCTATATTTGTCAGCTTGTCTCGGACATTTAAAAGTTTCGTTGACACTATACCTGTTATTTTTCTGAAAGTTTACTTCAATGACACTTACATTATCAATAGAAAATGGGGTCAAAACCGATTAACTTTTTTGCTACTCGCGCATTTGTTTATGCTTACCTCCATAGCTACAGTTCCGAAGCAAACCTTAGTGAAATATTAACCCAACAAGATTTCGAGTTCAAGGATTAAATGTTGAAGTGACACCCTTCCCAAATCCACAGATAATCAGGCATATTTATTCCCTTTATATGACAAGAAATGGATCAGAGTGTCTCTGCTTCCTAATTTTTAATAGCCTGTTACCTGAGGTCCTGTATTCATTGCGTGACTGAAAGTTCTGACACAGCTGCACCCGCAGCGTATTTACTGGTCCAAGACCTATATAAGCACAAATCTCCTGGTACATGCATTATCTTTTGTCATCAGAAAGCACCATATCTTGCTAGAATAAAAATATACTTGGCTTGAAATGAAAGTTATTTTCCTGTGAAAAATGAAGGATTTTGTGTTTTGCGTATTATCCTGACATGTCCACCTGTAGGTACTGCAAAGCTTTCAATGTCACACATATTTCCTACCATTGTAATACCTTTATTTTGGGATAAAGGCCCCATGTTTTGACTTACACATCAATTTAAATGATAAAACTGTTGTTTTATTTAGTATGTCACACTGTCAATCTGTGTGTCTATACAGTGCCCCTTCTATATCAATGGACCCCCTTGCCAGAGTTCACGATATACTGCAATCGAGCGACTTTTTTTGAAAAATTCACGTAATTGTTCCTGACCCCCACCCCCACCCACCCAAAGTGTATAAAAGTACAAAATTTATCATTTAGAAACATAAAATGACCATTTGGATACATATGTATTAGTATGTGTCTTCATATTCAAAAGGCCATGTCAGCTCCTTTAGGTCTTGGACCAGTAAATCAAACCTAATAGAGTTACATGTTAAATTGGCTATATTTGTCAGCTTGTCTCGGACATTTAAAAGTTTCGTTGACACTATACCTGTTATTTTTCTGAAAGTTTACTTCAATGACACTTACATTATCAATAGAAAATGGGGTCAAAACCGATTAACTTTTTTGCTACTCGCGCATTTGTTTATGCTTACCTCCATAGCTACAGTTCCGAAGCAAACCTTAGTGAAATATTAACCCAACAAGATTTCGAGTTCAAGGATTAAATGTTGAAGTGACACCCTTCCCAAATCCACAGATAATCAGGCATATTTATTCCCTTTATATGACAAGAAATGGATCAGAGTGTCTCTGCTTCCTAATTTTTAATAGCCTGTTACCTGAGGTCCTGTATTCATTGCGTGACTGAAAGTTCTGACACAGCTGCACCCGCAGCGTATTTACTGGTCCAAGACCTATATAAGCACAAATCTCCTGGTACATGCATTATCTTTTGTCATCAGAAAGCACCATATCTTGCTAGAATAAAAATATACTTGGCTTGAAATGAAAGTTATTTTCCTGTGAAAAATGAAGGATTTTGTGTTTTGCGTATTATCCTGACATGTCCACCTGTAGGTACTGCAAAGCTTTCAATGTCACACATATTTCCTACCATTGTAATACCTTTATTTTGGGATAAAGGCCCCATGTTTTGACTTACACATCAATTTAAATGATAAAACTGTTGTTTTATTTAGTATGTCACACTGTCAATCTGTGTGTCTATACAGTGCCCCTTCTATATCAATGGACCCCCTTGCCAGAGTTCACGATATACTGCAATCGAGCGACTTTTTTTGAAAAATTCACGTAATTGTTCCTGACCCCCACCCCCACCCACCCAAAGTGTATAAAAGTACAAAATTTATCATTTAGAAACATAAAATGACCATTTGGATACATATGTATTAGTATGTGTCTTCATATTCAAAAGGCCATGTCAGCTCCTTTAGGTCTTGGACCAGTAAATCAAACCTAATAGAGTTACATGTTAAATTGGCTATATTTGTCAGCTTGTCTCGGACATTTAAAAGTTTCGTTGACACTATACCTGTTATTTTTCTGAAAGTTTACTTCAATGACACTTACATTATCAATAGAAAATGGGGTCAAAACCGATTAACTTTTTTGCTACTCGCGCATTTGTTTATGCTTACCTCCATAGCTACAGTTCCGAAGCAAACCTTAGTGAAATATTAACCCAACAAGATTTCGAGTTCAAGGATTAAATGTTGAAGTGACACCCTTCCCAAATCCACAGATAATCAGGCATATTTATTCCCTTTATATGACAAGAAATGGATCAGAGTGTCTCTGCTTCCTAATTTTTAATAGCCTGTTACCTGAGGTCCTGTATTCATTGCGTGACTGAAAGTTCTGACACAGCTGCACCCGCAGCGTATTTACTGGTCCAAGACCTATATAAGCACAAATCTCCTGGTACATGCATTATCTTTTGTCATCAGAAAGCACCATATCTTGCTAGAATAAAAATATACTTGGCTTGAAATGAAAGTTATTTTCCTGTGAAAAATGAAGGATTTTGTGTTTTGCGTATTATCCTGACATGTCCACCTGTAGGTACTGCAAAGCTTTCAATGTCACACATATTTCCTACCATTGTAATACCTTTATTTTGGGATAAAGGCCCCATGTTTTGACTTACACATCAATTTAAATGATAAAACTGTTGTTTTATTTAGTATGTCACACTGTCAATCTGTGTGTCTATACAGTGCCCCTTCTATATCAATGGACCCCCTTGCCAGAGTTCACGATATACTGCAATCGAGCGACTTTTTTTGAAAAATTCACGTAATTGTTCCTGACCCCCACCCCCACCCACCCAAAGTGTATAAAAGTACAAAATTTATCATTTAGAAACATAAAATGACCATTTGGATACATATGTATTAGTATGTGTCTTCATATTCAAAAGGCCATGTCAGCTCCTTTAGGTCTTGGACCAGTAAATCAAACCTAATAGAGTTACATGTTAAATTGGCTATATTTGTCAGCTTGTCTCGGACATTTAAAAGTTTCGTTGACACTATACCTGTTATTTTTCTGAAAGTTTACTTCAATGACACTTACATTATCAATAGAAAATGGGGTCAAAACCGATTAACTTTTTTGCTACTCGCGCATTTGTTTATGCTTACCTCCATAGCTACAGTTCCGAAGCAAACCTTAGTGAAATATTAACCCAACAAGATTTCGAGTTCAAGGATTAAATGTTGAAGTGACACCCTTCCCAAATCCACAGATAATCAGGCATATTTATTCCCTTTATATGACAAGAAATGGATCAGAGTGTCTCTGCTTCCTAATTTTTAATAGCCTGTTACCTGAGGTCCTGTATTCATTGCGTGACTGAAAGTTCTGACACAGCTGCACCCGCAGCGTATTTACTGGTCCAAGACCTATATAAGCACAAATCTCCTGGTACATGCATTATCTTTTGTCATCAGAAAGCACCATATCTTGCTAGAATAAAAATATACTTGGCTTGAAATGAAAGTTATTTTCCTGTGAAAAATGAAGGATTTTGTGTTTTGCGTATTATCCTGACATGTCCACCTGTAGGTACTGCAAAGCTTTCAATGTCACACATATTTCCTACCATTGTAATACCTTTATTTTGGGATAAAGGCCCCATGTTTTGACTTACACATCAATTTAAATGATAAAACTGTTGTTTTATTTAGTATGTCACACTGTCAATCTGTGTGTCTATACAGTGCCCCTTCTATATCAATGGACCCCCTTGCCAGAGTTCACGATATACTGCAATCGAGCGACTTTTTTTGAAAAATTCACGTAATTGTTCCTGACCCCCACCCCCACCCACCCAAAGTGTATAAAAGTACAAAATTTATCATTTAGAAACATAAAATGACCATTTGGATACATATGTATTAGTATGTGTCTTCATATTCAAAAGGCCATGTCAGCTCCTTTAGGTCTTGGACCAGTAAATCAAACCTAATAGAGTTACATGTTAAATTGGCTATATTTGTCAGCTTGTCTCGGACATTTAAAAGTTTCGTTGACACTATACCTGTTATTTTTCTGAAAGTTTACTTCAATGACACTTACATTATCAATAGAAAATGGGGTCAAAACCGATTAACTTTTTTGCTACTCGCGCATTTGTTTATGCTTACCTCCATAGCTACAGTTCCGAAGCAAACCTTAGTGAAATATTAACCCAACAAGATTTCGAGTTCAAGGATTAAATGTTGAAGTGACACCCTTCCCAAATCCACAGATAATCAGGCATATTTATTCCCTTTATATGACAAGAAATGGATCAGAGTGTCTCTGCTTCCTAATTTTTAATAGCCTGTTACCTGAGGTCCTGTATTCATTGCGTGACTGAAAGTTCTGACACAGCTGCACCCGCAGCGTATTTACTGGTCCAAGACCTATATAAGCACAAATCTCCTGGTACATGCATTATCTTTTGTCATCAGAAAGCACCATATCTTGCTAGAATAAAAATATACTTGGCTTGAAATGAAAGTTATTTTCCTGTGAAAAATGAAGGATTTTGTGTTTTGCGTATTATCCTGACATGTCCACCTGTAGGTACTGCAAAGCTTTCAATGTCACACATATTTCCTACCATTGTAATACCTTTATTTTGGGATAAAGGCCCCATGTTTTGACTTACACATCAATTTAAATGATAAAACTGTTGTTTTATTTAGTATGTCACACTGTCAATCTGTGTGTCTATACAGTGCCCTTCTATATCAATGGACCCCCTTGCCAGAGTTCACGATATACTGCAATCGAGCGACTTTTTTTGAAAAATTCACGTAATTGTTCCTGACCCCCACCCCCACCCACCCAAAGTGTATAAAAGTACAAAATTTATCATTTAGAAACATAAAATGACCATTTGGATACATATGTATTAGTATGTGTCTTCATATTCAAAAGGCCATGTCAGCTCCTTTAGGTCTTGGACCAGTAAATCAAACCTAATAGAGTTACATGTTAAATTGGCTATATTTGTCAGCTTGTCTCGGACATTTAAAAGTTTCGTTGACACTATACCTGTTATTTTTCTGAAAGTTTACTTCAATGACACTTACATTATCAATAGAAAATGGGGTCAAAACCGATTAACTTTTTTGCTACTCGCGCATTTGTTTATGCTTACCTCCATAGCTACAGTTCCGAAGCAAACCTTAGTGAAATATTAACCCAACAAGATTTCGAGTTCAAGGATTAAATGTTGAAGTGACACCCTTCCCAAATCCACAGATAATCAGGCATATTTATTCCCTTTATATGACAAGAAATGGATCAGAGTGTCTCTGCTTCCTAATTTTTAATAGCCTGTTACCTGAGGTCCTGTATTCATTGCGTGACTGAAAGTTCTGACACAGCTGCACCCGCAGCGTATTTACTGGTCCAAGACCTATATAAGCACAAATCTCCTGGTACATGCATTATCTTTTGTCATCAGAAAGCACCATATCTTGCTAGAATAAAATATACTTGGCTTGAAATGAAAGTTATTTTCCTGTGAAAAATGAAGGATTTTGTGTTTTGCGTATTATCCTGACATGTCCACCTGTAGGTACTGCAAAGCTTTCAATGTCACACATATTTCCTACCATTGTAATACCTTTATTTTGGGATAAAGGCCCCATGTTTTGACTTACACATCAATTTAAATGATAAAACTGTTGTTTTATTTAGTATGTCACACTGTCAATCTGTGTGTCTATACAGTGCCCCTTCTATATCAATGGACCCCCTTGCCAGAGTTCACGATATACTGCAATCGAGCGACTTTTTTTGAAAAATTCACGTAATTGTTCCTGACCCCCACCCCCACCCACCCAAAGTGTATAAAAGTACAAAATTTATCATTTAGAAACATAAAATGACCATTTGGATACATATGTATTAGTATGTGTCTTCATATTCAAAAGGCCATGTCAGCTCCTTTAGGTCTTGGACCAGTAAATCAAACCTAATAGAGTTACATGTTAAATTGGCTATATTTGTCAGCTTGTCTCGGACATTTAAAAGTTTCGTTGACACTATACCTGTTATTTTTCTGAAAGTTTACTTCAATGACACTTACATTATCAATAGAAAATGGGGTCAAAACCGATTAACTTTTTTGCTACTCGCGCATTTGTTTATGCTTACCTCCATAGCTACAGTTCCGAAGCAAACCTTAGTGAAATATTAACCCAACAAGATTTCGAGTTCAAGGATTAAATGTTGAAGTGACACCCTTCTCAAATCCACAGATAATCAGGCATATTTATTCCCTTTATATGACAAGAAATGGATCAGAGTGTCTCTGCTTCCTAATTTTTAATAGCCTGTTACCTGAGGTCCTGTATTCATTGCGTGACTGAAAGTTCTGACACAGCTGCACCCGCAGCGTATTTACTGGTCCAAGACCTATATAAGCACAAATCTCCTGGTACATGCATTATCTTTTGTCATCAGAAAGCACCATATCTTGCTAGAATAAAAATATACTTGGCTTGAAATGAAAGTTATTTTCCTGTGAAAAATGAAGGATTTTGTGTTTTGCGTATTATCCTGACATGTCCACCTGTAGGTACTGCAAAGCTTTCAATGTCACACATATTTCCTACCATTGTAATACCTTTATTTTGGGATAAAGGCCCCATGTTTTGACTTACACATCAATTTAAAATGATAAAACTGTTGTTTTATTTAGTATGTCACACTGTCAATCTGTGTGTCTATACAGTGCCCCTTCTATATCAATGGACCCCCTTGCCAGAGTTCACGATATACTGCAATCGAGCGACTTTTTTTGAAAAATTCACGTAATTGTTCCTGACCCCCACCCCCACCCACCCAAAGTGTATAAAAGTACAAAATTTATCATTTAGAAACATAAAATGACCATTTGGATACATATGTATTAGTATGTGTCTTCATAATCAAAAGGCCATGTCAGCTCCTTTAGGTCTTGGACCAGTAAATCAACCTAATAGAGTTACATGTTAAATTGGCT
>CAXHWN010001211.1:0-12000 GCA_964020975.1 Hermodice carunculata
CATATCCTCTACCTTTACCTATTATGGGAATTTACATGTTTTCTGGGGGTCTTGACAATCCACAAACGATGTACATATATCTCCTGTATGTGTGCCTGTGGGTATGGAATCCAATGTTCCAATAGGCGTATGTCATCATTGGGCCAAATAACCAATTTTTGTTTACTTAAGAATACCGTTGGCATTATCTCCTGAATTCAAGGTCAATCTTCACGAAACTCGGCAGATGGTGAAATATGCTATATATACATATATATATATATATATATATATATATATATATATATATATATATATATATATATATATATATATATAAGTTCACCCTCTTGTGACCTTGGAATGACCTTGAACGCCAAAATATTGCCCAAAGCAGATTTTTATGTCAATTTTCAGCCAGATATCGAAACGTATACTCAAAATGGCCATTCTTTTTTAAAACAATAAAGTCTGAGGATTATCTTGAAAAGAATTGTTTTGCATATAACCAACAATTACCGATCTAAAAGATTCTCGGTGGAAAGGGTATCTTCCCAAAAAATCATAAAAATTTCGAATTGTCTCCTTAATATATGCCCACCATCGGATGCATCTAAAAGCGAAAATGATTTTGAAAAATAGTTCACGTTAATTTGTTAAATTTTAGTGAAATTATACCGACTTTAAGTCAGAGCCTCTTTTTGATTTCTCAAGGTGGCCGCCAACAATGGACGTAATATTTTTAAAACCCAATATTTTGGGATTAATACTTTTAAAATAATCTTCCAAATGAGCATAATCTTTGTGCATGACCGATTGTATATACAGATGTATGCCTGTCATGTAAAAATGGAATTACCTAATGCAAAATACCCCTTGTACATTTTTTTTTCATTCAGTGCTCATTCGAATATATTATTTTCAAGATATTCTACGCAAAATTTTTTCGCAGCTTCTTCCCTTCGCATTTTTGTGATTTCTTATATATACATATATATATATATATATATATATATATATATATATATATATATATATATATATATATATATATGTATATATATATATGTATGTATGTATGTATGTGTGTGTGTGTGTGTGTGTGCGTGTGTGCGTGAAGAAAAAGAAATAAAGTCAAAAAGACCTATCCAGATCACTAAATGGACCGTCAAGGTCATGTCGAAATCACCTTAAGGTCACTGAACATGTCCAAAGTTGTCTACGGGCAGAATCTTTCAACATGCCAAGTTTCATTAAATATAGATTTCTCTACCATAGCTATCCGACATGTCACGAAAATACGGTCACTCTAATGTCCACCTTTGGGTTAAATTGGACCCCGTGTGTGTATATGCTATGCTAGTTCTACATTTTGAAATAGGCACTTATAATTTCTTTTGTACTCAAGAAACTGCTACAATGACCCTTAAATCGCCAACTTTCTGCTAACAATATATGTGTATATATATATATATATATATATATATATATATATATATATATATATATATATATATATATATATATATATATATATATATATATATATATATATATATATATATATATATATATATATATATATATATATATATATGGGGGGGCTAGTAGCCATTTTGAAGTTTAAGTAGTATTTTGCAAGTTGGCTTTTGCTTTTGCTAACCTGTTGTATGCATGCTTTCGTATCTTCATGCATGCATGAATAGTCACACAATGGGCATATGCTATGTAAATAAGACAGATAGTTCAAGACGCACCAGCACTTTTAGCTATGATGAAGTCGACCCTGCTCTTTATTTTTTCTGATGACATTGCTCTTTGTCATAAAACTAGATTTACAACCAAAAACCTGTAACAGTAAATAATAATATATTCTGTGCAATTTAATATTTTGAAATGCTTGACCTCTGTGCCTATTTTCCAGATATGTATTTAAGAGTTGTGGACCTCCGTTTCCTGAGTGTCATAGGCTGCATGAAAACATTGCCATCGCCTGTCTATTTTCTGAATTCAAGAAAACATTGCCATCGCCTGTATATTCTCTGAATTCATGTCTAGGTTCACGTAAATTATTTAAATCTAGATTATATATTTTGCACACTACACTCCACTCCAAAGAGCACACTTTTGAGTATCCGGTGGTTAAAGAAACCTGCTATATCTAAAAGATGGGACTACGATTTTTGACGTGACAAAAACTATGAATGCAACAATGGTTTATTGGGGATGTATTGGATGAAGGCTGTCAAACAGCAGTTCCATACTTGGGAATTTCCTGTACGATGTCTTTGGTGAAAATTAGGTACCTTCATTTATATGCTTCTAATGCTAAAAACCACATCGAATATGTATATAATGACTGTTCTTCTTTGTCTGTGTAGACTCTGCCATCACACAAGAATGCAGCTTACAGTTCATAGTGGGGTAGTTGTGACAACATCACCCAAAAAGAAACGGGGAGCTCAGTACTGGAGTGATGTCATGCATGCGTGCATCACAGTGGAGCCCGTTATATTCTTCATGGTCCTGTCCGTTTGGATTCTATATCCTACCAACCTTGCCTTAATCTACTGGAAGGTCTGCCTATCAAACTTTAATAGAACTTTATGTGAAAACTTACAAAATTACAATACGTCACAAGACATCGTTCAGGAACAGGCTGCATACTGGAGTCTACTTGACCAGCTATGTGGTTTGATTCCTGGTATATTTGCAGCTCAGATTCTTGGAGCATGGAGTGACAGATTTGATCGACGTGTCATTATGGCAATACCGTTCGGTGGACTATTTATTTCCAGTGTAGGCTACATTATCAACAGTTACTTTATAGAAGCACATATTGGCTTTATTCTCATTGGCAACATACTAGGGAACATGTGCGGAAATTTAATGGCGGGAACGATGTCCGTATATAGTTATATTGGTGATGTCATCGACAAACGGGACAGAACTATAAGGAATTCAATCGTGCATGCCATGATGATGTTAGCCAGGATTGTAGCAGGAGTGGTCAGTGGAATCTTGCTGGACAGTACTAATTTTGTAGTTGTCTATATCACCATTGGAGCTCTTCTTGTGCTTGGAGTTTTGTACATAGCAATTTGGCTGCGGGGAGTGCAGGGGCAGGCAGAGGCTAGAGTACGATTAACTGAATACAGCACTGGAGTAACGCCGAAGGTGTTTGGAATTTCTCCTGATATCCAAGTGTCTAAGTCGAATGCAATTAACAACCCACATAATGACAAAGACGTCAAAGAAAATTCAACTGAGAAAGACTTACAGTTACATAAGGAACAACGAAATGAATCAGATAAGAAAAGCACGTGTTCCAAACTGTTCGATATGAGCGCGTTTACTGGTTCCGTTCGGAGTTTCGCGAGAAAACGGAGAGACAATCGCCGTTTCCATTTACTTCTGCAGCTTGCGTCATTAACAATTATGTTTCTCAGCTTTGGAAGTAAGTTAATATAATACAAACAGTGCAGGGGAGCCGATGTGTTATTGCACGTTATCAGTCCGAGGAGATCAGTAAAACAAGAGGCATCAACCAAGTGTGTTATTGATCCCCGAGGATTGGTGAACTTCAATAACACATGGACTCCCCTGCATAATTTGTTTTACAATATAAGCCATCATATAGTAAATCTATAACAAGAAAAATGAAAAATGAGAGATGGTTTTGACATTAATAAAAAAAACTAATACCATCACAAAAAAGTTTATAACAGGTCCCTGGTCTTAGGTAGAAAATAATAACAGGTACTAGTTAGACCAGGGACCTGTCCCTGGTTAGACCTACAAGCCTCCGTGCACTAGGCCATTGCTTACCATGCCACCTATCGATAAAAACGGCAATCTAAAGCATGTGTTATTGATTAAATTGGACCCAGTGTGTGTATATGCTATGCTAGTTCTACATTTTGAAATAGGCACTTATAATTTCTTTTGTACTCAAGAAACAGCTACAATGACCCTTAAATCGCCAAATTTCTGCTCCCAATATGAGCACCATGTGTTATTGATCTGTAAGACATGTCCTGCAAAGACCCAACGGCCAAGTCAGTGCTTGTCCCCAATTATAATAAGCTTATATTATGTCATATAACTGGGGTTTTTTCTAAAACTTGTTGTATCTTTGGTGATATGTTACACTACTTAACCCATTGCTTCTAAAACAGGCCGAGCATCCGCGTTATATTTATCACAAATCATCTAAAACCACTTCTCTCAGTTATACTTTGCAAACAATTTCGATGAAAACATTTCTGACTCACATTTTTCTCTCTCTTTATATATATCATATACATATTTAATATTCAGACATCTATACATACAGGAACCATTTTAACCCACATTTAAGAAATAAATGTTAATTGACCACAGCGAATGGTGTCCAGTTTCTGTTTCTGAAAAGACGGCCATTGAACTGGGATCAGACGACATACGGATATTTCAATACCATCGGGTCATTCAGTAAATTTGCCAGCGTCCTGATAGCCGTGCCTATACTTAAGGGAGTCTTCCACGTCAGAGACACAATACTAAGTGGAATTGGAGTCATCTTTTATGGTCTTATGAATATAATATTAGCGTTTTCAGACGTTTCATGGATGGCCCATTTTTGTAAGTTTCGCTTTTGTTTTTACTAATGCGCGTATGTAACTATTTTTTAAAATCACAATGAACCTTGCACAAAGATACTTCACTAACATTTAAACATATTGCTAACCTCTGCATTCATATGTGCACATAAACAACAACATCCTAGTGAACGCAAACTGCAAAGAGATCATAAGAAAGGTATAGGGTTACCTATTATGGGAAATATATCTAATTTCTTTCAAATGTATTAGTCATTAAGACCCCGTTTATATGCGATCTACCATAAGATTATAGTCATAATGTTAAAAGAAAAAAGGAATGTGAATATTTGACATCGTAAAATGATTTTAACGGAAAACAGTTCCCAGATATACAAGGTCCTTTTTCTTAAGCATATGTCACAACTGCTGCATCAAATACCTACATAATGTGGTTGAATAAAATCATTGGGGTCAAGAGAGACTCAAAGAACTAAAATATAGACGCATTAATATTCAATAATGTTACTTTTCGTGTTTGTCTACACCAAACAGCACAACTCGTTTCGGGATTTGGAAGTGTGACTTTTACCTGTTTACGAAGTCTTATGTCCTGTATGGTGGAACCAGATGAACAAGGTGACACATTAAAAAGGCTTAGCACATGCTAAGAATTAACTTCACAAACCTGAGATACATCTGTAATCATACATGTTTCATGTTTAAACTTATTTTTACAACATTATATGCTGTAATACAATTACATTTTACTGTCAGTTGTCCTGACTGACCAAAGTGCGCATAGGGCAATGCATAGAACATTTGCACAGGTGATATTTACGGATTTTAGAAAAAAAAAAAGCAAATTCTTGTGTCATATATAACAAACTCATATCAAACCACGTTTGGACTTAATAGCCCGGTCTTTAAATAGTTTGGGGAGTGTCACAATAGAGGTTCTTTGTGAAATACTAAAATACTTAATGTTTGTCTGTTGCAATTTTAGGTCAGATGTTTGCTTTACTGGCGTCCTTGCAAAACCTTGGGATGGTGGTTTCACTGATAATGTTCAACGTCATTTATCCTGAAACACTTTCTTGGTTTCCCGGATTTGTATTTGTTTTAGCCGCCGGTTTACATTTGATACCATTATTTTTAGTCATGTGAGTAACAGTATTTTGACATCAATTATAAAGCTGCGTTTCTCGTGCAGTGTTTGGCTTTTCTCTCCTTCAGTAGGTGTAAGGTAAACTTCATTTGTATCGTTTCCAAAAGTAAATGCTGTGTTCGTAAATAGTCGATGATACTGTTACCTTAAAAGTGAGTTGCGAAACGGATTCATGCAGGAGTATTGCCTTCCCAAGCGCCTTTTTTTTAATGAATTATGTTTAAAACAACACGAGCAATTCCGTTTGCTAGAAACCTTGACAGGTCACGGGAGACAAGAGTTAAGGTTGAAAGTTATAATTATCTTTATCCATTAGATTAGATTAGATTAGATTAGATCCTTTTATTTATCCTGGGTAATGCATGATTAGCGGATACCCGCTAGTTCTCATCATGGCTCAGCCGTAACAGAAAATATACAAAAGATATAGCAATATTTAAAAAGTACAGTTAAAACGAGAAATAAATTAGTATAAAAACTGTCCCATCAGCATCCAGAAATTACCTCTTTCCATTATACCAATGACAACAGGCTGAATGTATCAAACCACATTTTGATTAAAAGTTCTGCAGGTAGTCTTACAGTAGAGAAATTGCAATGTTTCAACAAATTTTGCTGACCGAACATCAGAGAGAGCACAGGTTTGACAGTCTTATAAGTAATGGTAGCTTATTATCATAATTCAAAACAAGTCATTTATACACCATTATGGTAACAGATACATAAATACAGGAACAAAAAATTAACGTGGATTGTAGAGAACGAACGCATGAACTAAGGTCTTCAAAGCAACACGAACATTCACACAAACATGGAAGAAAATTGCATTCTACCTTCCCATGTGTTTCCATAGCAGTTTTTAGGGAGGTTTCGGAAGAAACGTTTTATGTTTCCCTCCACAAAAAAATCAATGACATCTACCCAAATCAATGCAACATAGCCAGCCAAATATGTTTGGCAGACACTTATGCCAGGTACATTACCGCTTTTTCTTAAGAGGATATGGCGATTGGTTTTTGAGAAAACTATATATTGGTACATTTACAGTAGTATCCCACCAATAATCAAGCTGACATATACTCTTATGAATGAGTACATAGTTTGAAATATGCCTTTAGAATTAAGTATAATAACAGCGCCATCTAGTGAGTACGATTTGTGAAGACATTAGTATCCCAACACTAAACATGCTAACATGTACTAGTCAAGGAGTTCAAAGTTTCAAATATGCCTTTAGAATTAAGATTGATGACAGCGCCATCCATTCAATGAGATTTAGAGATACTCTGTCAAAGTAGTTTGCCACTAATCCAAATTGTTTTGTTCGAGAAGTAAATGAAGGTAAAGGAGAAAAGACAGTAAAAGGTCAAGACAGTGCATAATGACGGTTGAAAAAAAGAAGAAAAAAACGGGCATACGTGAATCTGCAGGTTTTTATGCAACTTCGAATTAACTGGTCCACTAGTTTCAGACGGGAATATTTTTCAAGGTCCCCCCCCTTGCCCAATTATACAGAAATCCATGCAACCACAAAACATCATTGAAGCATAACAAATTAAGTATGCGTGCTGGGGGCTTCCTCACTGTATACCCGCACCGCATTGAAAGAGGGTGAGGCCCACAGGTTTAGAGTGGTCGAAAATATGAAGTGATGCTCGACCGAGGACGATTGGTAAATAAGATCATGTAACTGACGGTTCAGTTGAGCTGACATATAAATAAACGCAACATTTTACGGCCCGGGTGTTTCCACATGTCTCTACACAGGGAACATTCAATTGAAACTTTTTATGACAAAAGTTGAGAAGATTTGTGTTGCAAAGGTGACATTTTATATTTGTATCACCAGAGGTATTGAATAGGAGCCCCCTTACCATGCAGTTCTATAGTTCAACCGAGCTTAGGAGACACCGTCGCCCTAAATACATAAATATAATATACCTTGTCCTATTGCATGAAGTGAGAACAGATGGTCTGAGAGCCGGGACAGTGTATGATATTGTATGATTTACAGCTTTTATGTTATGAAATCCCATACAAAAATCATGTACATGAGAGTAACGAAAGCTTTTGAATAATAGGCCATCTAAAAATGCACATGCTGCCAAATTGCCAGTTTGAAATAAAAGTAATACCATGGAACATGTTTTCACAAAGTCGGAAGATTAATATCCTGTCACGACCTCTTCATGTAAACAGGTCTAAACTAAGCAACAATTTAGACCAACGTTTGCGACAAACAAATATACCTGTTCCAATGTTTCTCACCTTAAGATCTATGCACAAATTTTCAGCATACTCCATTTTCAACTGATAAAATACCCAATGGAAGGTATTTCACGTGATCAGACTGGAAATCAACAAACCGAGCTGGAGATGACTAGTGGTCAACATAGTCTAAGCAATCCTGAACCTAATCAAGGAATTAAAGGTACATGGACCAAGAGATGTGACTGGTATGTATACAATAAGATACCGAGTAGTTGCTTCCTATTGTTTGGGATAAAACCTGTAACTGTTTTGACGAAAATACAGCTCCATGTGGGTGCGTTCTGATGCACGAAACCACTGACGATAAGTGATGTGGGCTAAAGATTGTAAGATTGTATGTGCATTTTTGGTTCTGTAAAAAGTAACATCAAAACTTGTGACCGGCTGTATCGCAGGCAAGGATAATGCTAGACACCATACCAGGGCGAGCGCGCGCACGAGAGAGAGAGGGGGAGAGAGAGCTGTACTCTGTGATCAGACAGGTCACTAGTTGTTTAGCAAATCATTGTAGATATACAAACGAATATATTTTCAATGCCTGCTTACATTCTAACTGGGAACAAACTTTTGTGTCAACAAGGGGCATCGGTTATTTTACTGAACACATGACGAGACACGAGCACGCTTTATTCTTTCTGGGAAGGGGCAAACAAAAAATCAAAGGAAGGCCAATTCAACAATTGTAAAGATGATAAAGATAATACAATTGCTTTAGTAACATTAAGAAGTATTTAAAAAACGTCATAGACGTATCTGATAAAGAATCGCCACTATCCATCCCGTCTTGTATTCCTAAATGAGATAAAAATCCGTTCAAATCGAGACTTGTAGCACGCATATCGCAATGTAATACTAGAGAGTTATCAGTCAAGCTCACCTTGTTTTTGGCGGCTATTGGAAACTATATTCGAAAGTACCGTAATATAATATAAAAACACGGTGGAATTAATTTTTCGGGGTTATAATACTCATAAACATATTGTATGAAAAACAATTTATTAAAAGCAATGATAAATCACACTGTTGAAAATTTGTTACGCGCAATACATTTTTTTTCATAACCCTTTAATTTTGGCCATTTGTATCTTAACCAACTTAAAGCAATCCCATGGGCAGTATTGATCCACCTCTATTCGCTGAATTATATCTGTCTTGGCGTATCCATGAATTCATGCGGAAATTACGAAATCTAAATTTTCGCAAAACATTTACTGTTTCATGCTTTTGAGCAGCTAAGATCTCTTGGATCTATTTTTCAGATATATATATATATATATATATATATATATATATATATATATATATATATATATATATATATATATATATATATATATATATATATATATATACCGTAAATACTCTTTAAGAAGACGCATCTCTATTAGAAGACGTATCCTGACTTTAGGACATCTATAAGGTTTCAAACTCCCTCGTTTTAACCATTTATACAAAAAACCCGCCGGTACTTTCGGACCTATATCCACTAACGGAGTAATCTTCTCCACAAAGCTCCGTCTTTGGTGCAGTGGGGCACTTGGCACCCAGCCTATTGCTGCAACTTAATTGAGCGGGGGAGGCGGGGCGACTTCAGTGTCTGATACAAAATCCCTATTCTGGGGCCAACAACTGGTAGCTGTATGGCGTTGTATTTACATTTTTAGGCAATGCTGACTCTGGAAAAGTCGCATCATATATTGTACATTACATTCAATCGACCAAAAAACTTCCCTTAACACTAAACACGCACACACACACACACACACACACACACACATATGTGTATATATATATATATATATATATATATATATATATATATATATATATATATATATATATATATATATATATATATTACCTCTTCAAAATATCCAATCGATTTGGCTGGCATTTTGAAAATTATGAATTCCGCACCCAGTGGGGTTGTTTGTTTTTTTTGGGGGGGTGTTTTGTTTTGTTTTGTTTTGTTTTGTTTTTTTTTTTTTTTGTTTTTTTTTTTTTTGTATGAACATTGAAAAGATCTTGGGTGGGCAGAGGGTTATAATATATGAAACCAAAGGTATATGTTTTGCAAATGTCTCAGAGCATCAATGATGATATAATATATGCTGGGGCCGCCATTCACGTTGATATCTAAATCAAATGTCTTTGTGCACGACTGTCCCGCAATCAACGCATTCATTGTGCAATGCTCAAAATGGCGCTCATCACGTGGCTCCATGGTGTCGTGTCGCATTTGGATTTGTAACTGACGGTGATAACTGCTTCAGAGACAACCGAGCGGGCAGATTAAAGTTAAAATAGTAAGTCATGTTTTAAAAGTACTTTAACGGCCGCTTACCATCATGGTAACACGGTAAACGCATTGCGCCATGTTTAAACAGGCTTTCAGCGTGCGTGCATACATGCCAAGGTATCGTGTTCCATTTGGATTTAGAACTAACGATGATAAATGCTTCGGACACACCGAGTGGACCGATTAAAATTAAGATAGTCAGTCATCTTTTGAAAATACGTTGACGACCGTCTTCCCCAGGTAACTCTGAGAAAAGATACCTGAAACCTAGCAAAATATTAGATACAGTTCACCACCACACAGTGGCTATATGCAGCAGCTATGCTTTTTGCCCGGCCCAAGTCAACCGTCCACACAAGCTGAAATGAAACGCTGTGTTTGAGATGGATTTACTGCAAAATAACGGCACACGTTGGCCAGCTCTTCTATCAGCTTACAACTTCGTTACGGTTGACACGAACGACCGCCTTTTTTACGGGCGGTCGTTGCTCGGGAAAATAAAATTCAATCATCAAGCTAAGCTTCAAATTTTTGTTGTACAAAGACCTCTGGATCCACTTTTGAATACTTTTTACAAATCCAGACAAGTCCATGAAATCTAATTTTTCTTCTTTTTTGAAATCGGAAAGAAACAATTAAAAATCTCAGATTTAACATTAAAAACAAGTTTTACTTTTGCAAAAAGGGTCCATATTACTATTTCTAATAAATCTTAAGTCTAAAAAAATATAGATATTAAGTGTATTGATTGTCCTTGTATAATAAATATCAAATGTATTGACTGTCCATTTGTAATAAGTGCACATAAGTCTTTAAGGGGATCCAGGTGTTACTGCTCTTGTGCTTATAAGTCCCAGGGAAGGATGACCATTCAGGCAAGCTCGACATGTTACACTCTTGACCCCCATGGCTGACGAGTTTGACACTGCAACTTAAAAACTAGGGTCAGAGACTGTCCTTAATCTGTATATATATATATATATATATATATATATATATATATATATATATATATATATATATATATATATATATATATATATATATATATATATATTCACTAAATTTATGTGTCTTCCAAATTTGAAAGAAGTTATGAAATAATTCTCATTCTTGATCAAATATGCATCGTCATAATATGATTCATTTTATCTTGAAAGGTTTGAGTAAACTATAAGAAGAAAACCCACAAGGGTTTCTTGAATTTAGAACAAAGTGGCCATCATTAAGGAAACAATTCTTAATGTACCCCAAGCCTTAACAAGATCATCCTAATATAACAAGAGATTTGATTGTTCTTTACTTAGACATTGCTTGATAAAGCTTACAATTTAAATTCTTGGTTACAGAGTTCATCAATAACCATTTGCAGCCTTATTATAATTAGATACTTCATAGAGTATTGGTTAATTTAGGCAGCAAAAAAGTATTTATAACATGAAGTTTGCGAAAATATTTCATTTTGCATGATCCTAAAAAATATTTCATTTTGCATGATCCTAAAACCTTTACGTAAAGAGAAAACTGACTGGTGAAATTGTAAATGCAAGATATTTTCTATGAGATACTTTTGATTTAAAATCATTCTCACTTGAGAACATTCCCAATTTAGAATCACAACTTTTCACAATTAATTCCGAAAGGCTTGGGATAGATGTACTACCTGTGCGTGTATCATCAGTGAACATTGCTTGGATATTTTT
>CAXHWN010001212.1:0-18000 GCA_964020975.1 Hermodice carunculata
CGAGCATATGCAGTGTGTGCCTGATTTGATGACAATAAGACAGTTTCCATATCTCTTTATGCCCTGAGTACACTTTTATCCGTTTTTTTTTCATGAAAAGTTCTTTTCAGTTTCACCATAAACTCACCCGACAGTTCTTATGATAATTGCTGAGTTCCCTGAATCCGAAAATGAGTTTTGATTCAACCGAAAAGTCGAAACGATACGTAAGTGATTGAGAGTGTCATCATAATACCAATACATGTTGTTAATTGGGTTTAAGAGAGACATAGATGCTATTTTTTTTCTCATGCGCATAATGTCTTGCTGGAAGCCATGTTTTTGTGTTTGTCTTTTGCATTGAATACGGTATTCAGAATGTGCCAGCAATTGAAGTTAAATCCATTATAGTTACCATTAAGCATATATGTATATCGGTTAAAATGATCATCGCCATGAATTGCGCCAGTTAATTGCGGTAAACTGCCACACACAAACACTTTTTTGTTGCTAAAATCATATTAAACAAGCATCAATATTTAAGTTTTAACTACATGTACATCCAGGTATGGTACCAGGTGCTGGTCTCAGAGTTTGCTGGAGTAGTGGTTATTCAATGAGACAAAGATTGCTGCTCTTACTAGGCAGGATATTCTCACGGCAGTCAGCTGCCTATCAGCAATTGTAAACGTAGTCATTTCTTGCCAAATATTGAGCAACATTTGTTGAAGTTGCAATAATGCTAATAATAAAATGGGAAATCTTCAATATGTATAACACCAGGGAGGTCTCATACACCTCCCTAATATCTTAGGGATAACATTACAACAAAGAAGGATGCCAGTATAACTTCCATGTACATGTTATTTGCTATTGCGTGTTATGTAAATATTAAACAAATATACAAGCACATTAAATTGTGCTAATTAGGAATAGTTGACCTTTGAAGCTTGAATATATATAAATATATCACGCATAACTATAATGTTTTGTTGTTTTGCCTTGACGGGTTTCCTACGCAGAAAACCATTTTACTTTCCATTGCTTCTATTCTTTTATTAATCTTTGTTAGCAGAGATGTTTAAATAGGACCAAGCCTTGTTCTTCATTTTTTTCAATAAAACACGTTCAAAGTTAATTGGTGCGGCCATCCTGCTCAAAAGTGTATTATCAGAAAGTGCCCCCAGCGGCAACTTTAGGAACTACGTTTTTCAACTTTGCGGAGATGGTAGTTTCAAGCTCTTGATGCGCAAATAAAACATCAAGATACATGTAAATTATGTCTGATTTGGCAACTAGATGAAAAGAATTCAAAGTCCATATGTCGAATCATTCTGTATTTTCAAACCTATTTGCGAACCCTTGCTTTTGTGTAAATTTTCAAGATTGAAAATATACTACTGTGTATTTCGAACCCCTGGATTTCCCATATTTTCAAAGAAGTTAAAAAATTTAAAAAGAACAAGTTTTAGCCATCCGTCTTAAATATCTCGCGCTACAGTGCAAATTAATATTGAAGTCCTATTCAAGAATGAGTACAATCAGTGTAACCTATATCAGTTGTTTGACCGATAACGGGAGAATATGATGAACCAAATCAGAAAATAAAGAATCAATAATATGTCTAATAAAACACGAGTTTTATAAATTTAACAATGAAATCCGAATCAACATTCTTAGTTATTTGTGTCTGTCACATACATGCTTTTTATGTGTACCCACTACTAGGACAACATATTGAACCTCATTAAATTTGAGTATTTTGCTTAAATCATGTTTAGTGTCACCTAGCTGCTACATTAGATTATATGGTGGTTCCCCATATTAATTTTTAGGGGCGATATTTTGTTTGTAACAGAATATTAAAACCTTGCACTGAATTTGACCGTTTTATTTTATTAAGGTAGTGTCTTTTTGTTTATGACCCCCCCCCAAAAAAAACAAAAACAGAAAACAAAACAAAACAAAACATAATCTTGTTAATATAGCCGTACAATGAGTGATCTGTTTGACACACTGTTATTCTAATGTGTGTGGGGGCACCAGATATCTTTTCTTTCCTCCAGTTAGAGATCGTTTTGCCGTTTTGTCAAAGAGCAGACATAAATGTCTCCTGTAGTTATATCATATTGTTAATATATATGCATTTCACACTGTGACATAAATGCCCTTTCCATTTTCTACTGTAGCATGCATACCCTTTCTCATTATGTACCGTGGCAGACACTTTTTTGCCCTTTTGTCAGGAAGCAGACATAAATTCTCCGTTTTTTTTTTTTTTAACCATTTCGGCTATGTCTAAGTAAATAGGAGGAGAAGGGGAAGGGGAACGGGAAGGGAACGGGAAAGGAGAAGGAGAAGTTTTTTTCCCCAATTGGTAATATATGTACTGTAATTGTCAGGAAAACACAACAGCACGATTAAAGGAGAAACCCCATTTGAACAAGTGATCAGCTCCCCTTTTAAATTTGTGCTAAAATATTGGAACAATAGATCAAAAAGTGTAGAATTAAACATGAGGATCTGAATGCAGTTCCAGCACATGAACTAAGGCATTTGTGAATGCAAGATGGATCTCCCATGATGCAAGAGTGTATGCCATGAGCAAATATTCATATACCACCTTAAAAATGATCGTCACAAAAAAAACCATAATCGCGTGACATACAATACTCTGCTGGGGTCAGGTTGTCAATATGGCCGATCTGATCGCCTCACGCTGACATCATGTGACCACACCTATTGATTGCTCTTGATGCACTGCATGAATGGACGTAAAAGGTTCATTTACTTTCTTTGCTTCAGTGAACAATTTTTGTAAGCCAGATGTGTCTGGTATACGTTCCTCAAGTTGTAAATACTGTCAATAAAGTACATGTACATCCTTTGAAATGATCACTGTATCACATTTTCTGCCGAAAATAAGACAAACTTTAAGTAGGACTATTTTTCCCTATGTTTGTTGGTTTAATGCATATTTTATTACTTGCAGTGGTGCAAGTCAATTTCTAAAGTATTCAGGGTCAGTGCACGCAAAACAACATGAAAAAAAAACAAAACCAAAAAAAACAAAAAAAAACAAAAAAAACAAACAAACAAACAAACAAACAAACAAACAAACAAACAAGCAATTGGAGAGCACAGGCTGCTCATCCATCTTGATGATCATCTATTTTTCAAGTCGATATATGTCCAACTGGTGTAGGGGCCTTAAAGTGACACCTGCCTGGAGGTGACTCCCGTCATTTCTAGGCGAGCCTAGAAGTGACCCTGGGTCACTTACAAGCTAGCCTGCAACTGACCCCGTAGCTTAAATTTGAACCTCTTGATATTTTTCTGCATGCTATGAATCTTAAGAAAAAATGCAGTGTACAAAGGAAAAAGTAGTATTTGGTGATATATTCAAACAACTAAGTAAGAAAAAAAAAAAGCATTTAGCAATGTATGTGGAGGAATAGCTTCTGGGCTAGGCTAAAAGTGACCCCACTCTGCATGTAATGTAAATATGACGCATAAAATGTCTGTATTTATCTCTGTGTTTTTTAATGTATGTATGTATGTATGTATGTATGTATGTATGTATGTATGTATGTATGTATGTATGTATGTATGTATGTATGTATGTATGTATGTATGTAATGTTGGGAACGAGCAGGACTCAAATCTGCAACCTTTGGCACCAGTCGCCAAGCTGAACTGGGAAACGCACATATCCACTCGACCAAATCCCCATTCTTAAAGAAGAATGTTTCAATGGAGGTAGTTATGTGCGAGCGCCATATCAACACGGTTATATAGTATATGTACTGAGTCGGCATTTATTACCAGAATCGAAGATGTAATCCACCAGCATTAAGGAAATGCCGAAAATATATATTTTATGTTCGGAACGAGCGGCACTCGAACCTGCAACCTTTGGCACCATATATGTATACATATATGTAACGCCTTTGTTATAGTAATGATAAAAACAGTTTAGAGTGTCAAGTCCAATCAGTAATACATTTGTTTTAACCTGAAATGGGTTTGAATTGTTGTAATTAGTTTTAAAAAGCAATAGTAAAGTTAACTTAGGTAATGACAAGATCAATGCACTTACAAACTAGGCCAGAAATGCATTTAGCATATTATTTCCATTACAAATGCTAAAAACTTGAACATCACATTAAGAAACAAACTCTGTAAAATGTATCTGTTTTGGCATTTTTTTTTATTTGTATAAAATTAGTCATATGATATACTTTGTGTTAATTTGAATCCTGAGTCCTTTCTGACCTTATCCAATCCCCATTGCTTCTATTATAATAGATTTATCCACATTGGTACTAGTGTGACTAATATGATGCGGGTTTTTTCCTTGCACATTTAACTTAAACAATGTACATGTATTTGTTTAATCCTAAAATGGAACATGACTGGAATCAAAATTGAATTTTAAAGGAACAGAACGATGACATATCTTCATATTTAATTTTGATCGAAATTTCGAGTCAAGTAGAGAGCAGGATAAAGTTTTACATGCAAATTTATAGCAGGAATCGCTGTAAAAAAAAAAAAAAAAAAAAAAAAAAGAAATGGCCAGAAGGTCTCTTTGAGGTTGCCTCCATAGCAGCCTCGCTAAAGTTACTGATGTGGGCGCTCGTCGGGCCAACAGAATATCAACGCCCAGTCGCGGCTGCTATGGAGGCAAGTCAAATGGCGTTTTTTAACACAATACTAAATTTGAATATACCGAATGACCAATCATCAATCATCATTTGTAAGAATACTTAATCTACGGATTTTCCAATTTCACCGAAGGGTTGGAAACTGGGTTGATTTTGTTGCTGGATTTCGATTTGTTTCCTATGGCATGTCTATAAAATCTGTTCACCCGCGTTACATGCAAGGTGCGGCACTTACAATATGACTGATCGTTCGGAGCTAGACAACCAGAAAACATAACTATGGATGCCCAGTTGTATTGTTTTACCAACTCTCTGTAACACACCAATCATTGTATACATATCATTTGCTCTGAAAATTTCATAGTGCATTTCCACACCCGCATACGAATAAGTAGCTTTGCGTGATTCTCATAGTCCATTGTATTTTTATGTACAAACACAGCAATGATTATGTGCAGTCTTGTGTGCAGATCGAGCTGGAAGCGACCACTACTTATGTTACCTTGGGGGCATTGTGTTGAAATCTGCTGTGGCTGTTCACTTCCATTTATATTTGCCACCTTTTATCGAGCCCATGACTGACCACTCTTACTGCTCCATCATAGACCCTTTTTCATCGTGCTTGTTATCTTCATCATCGTTATTACTAATAATTCATGTTATACTTGCAGCCCTGTGTACGGATACACATATGATGTAACAAAGTTTCTGGGCACGATCAGCAGAGACAGTGATGGGTCCATCTTGAGTGCCAGGGCAACATCCATGAACTACTACCTCATACAAAACAGCACTGTTATCAAAGGACGGGAGGTTCGTCTCAGTCGTATTTGGTCTAGTTTCCATGCTCATACTTGTCCTCTCATCGATAGAAAAGGCAACAGATTGACGTTACGTCTCCTTATGAATTTATCAGTTATCTATGAACAGTTTGCGTATAACTGCCTACAAAAATATTCTATCTTTTTATTATTTAATGGCATTTCAGGCAATTAAAATAAGTTTAATAAATGTATTTAGCTCCGATAGAAAAGGCTACCTCACTTAGATCCATGAAACATTTCCGTCATTTATTATCGTCGTCGATTTCTTCCTACACAGTCACTCAGGCAGAACTCGAAAAGAAGTGTGGGTGCCTTCAAAAGTTGTAAATATTAAATGCTACAGATTTTTTCCTCTGGTACTTCACATTCCATTAAGCTTATGGCAGGATGAAAATTTCAAAGTCCAAATGACCTTGGGCATTGACCTTTAGAAGTCGCATGTATACTATGTACAGTGTGACAATACCTACAAATGAAGCCCACATGAACCAAATCAGATGAAAATTGACCAAGTTATGGCTACATGAAACGTTCAAAGGGCCAAATGGCCTTAACCCTTGACCTTTAGAGGTCATATGTAACTTTAAAAAGTGTGCAGTGCTACAGTATCCTTTTTAAAGCCCAACATGAGCCAAATCCACGAAAATTAACCAAGTTATGGCTTGATAGAAATTTCAGAGGGCCAAATAATCTTGACCTTGGACCTTTAGAGGTGCCATGTAATTGCAAAAATGTGCAGTGTTACAGTATCTACAATTTGAGCCCAACATGATCAAAATCGACAAAAATTGACCAAGTTATGGCTGGAAGAAAATTTCAAATGGCAAAATGACATTGACCTTTTACCTTAAGAGGTAACATGTAAATTGCAAAAATGTCTAGTGTTTCAATACCTATAATTTGTGCCCAACATGATTAAAATTGAATGAAAATTGACCAAATGATGGCTAGATGAAAATGTCAAAGGTCCAAATGACCTTGATCTTTGAACTTTAGAAGTCACATATAAATTAGAAAAATGTGCAGTGTTACAATAGCTACAATTCGAGTCCAACATGATCAAAATTGGATAAAAATTGATAGAGTTATGACTAGATAAAAATTTCAAAAGTCCAAACGACATTGACCTTTGACCTTTAGAGGTTACATGTAAATTACAAAAATATGCAGTGTTGCAATCCCTATAATTTGGGTCCAACATTATTAAAACTGGATGAAACTTGACAGAGTTATGGCTGGGTAGAAATTTCAAAGGTCCAAGTGACCTTGACCTTTGACCTTTAGATGTTACTTGTAAATTACATGAATGTACAGTGTTACATTAGCTACAATTTGTGTCCAAGATGATCAAAATTGGATAGAAATTGTTAAAAGTTATGGCTAGTTAAAAAATTCAAATGGCAAAATGATATTGATCTTTAGAGGTCACATGTAAATTACAAAAATGTGTGCAGTTTTATAAACATATTAATTGAAGTTGGATTGGTTACCTGTACCTATAATCGCTTTGGAGATGTTCAAGATTTAAATTTTCAAATGGCCCTAATCTGCATAATTTTCAAAACCATTGAACCTCTTTACCAAAACACAAGACTTCATGTATGGAAGTATGCTCATGCCAAGTTTTGAGTTTCTATGTACAATAATTTTCAAATAAAATGTCGGACAAATTGGCAGTAAAAAACGAAAGAAAGAAAGAAAGAAGAAGGAGAAGAAGAAGAAGAAGAAGAAGAAGAAGAAGAAGAAGAAGAAGAAGAAGAAGAAGAAGAAGAAGAAGAAGAAGAAGAAGAAGAAGAAGAAGAAGAAGAAGAAGAAGAAGAAGAAGAAGAAGAAGAAAGAAACAAACAAAAAAAGAAAGATTTCCTGGAAAAACAATATGTCTGTGTTGGGATACAGACGTTAATATGCACCGTTTGCTTGTGTTTGGTGTTGTGCTTTCATACAAGAATACAAGCTGACGTCACACTTGATATTTCGAAATATACTTTACCACAAAACACCATACATGCAAATTTATGTGCAGCATTATACAGGTCTTTCTGTGTTGCCAGGTGGATGAGACAGCGCAGGACTGGGAACTCGCATTTATTAACATAGGCAAGGCTGGGCATCCTGATATCCAAGAAATTCATGTGTATGCCAGGCGAAGGTAAAGGATAAAAGCTTCCAGGTTTATTTTCAAGCATCTTAATTGAGTCCGTGCTGGTGTGTGATTTTCATCCATATTGGATTCAAACGAAATACGGATTGCTTAATCAATCAATCAATCCTCGTAAAAGTATTTTCATTCCAATATCAGCTTATAATATTTAAAACTAGTAGTTTTGCATGCATCCCAGTTTGCACTTCATCTGCTATAGGCCGACTGGGGTATGACTTATCAGGCAATACAGACACGGCTGACCCACTCGTTCATTGACTTCATGGTGAAAGACTTCAGAGACTCAAGATCATACAAAAAAAGGCTACTTGTAGGCTAGACTTCGTCATTGTCGTACATGTTCTTGGTCTTCTGAGTCTGTTTAGTTTCAAAGGGGATTATATTTCAGGAGTTTAAAATACGAAGTTAATCGTAACTCCATTGTCAAAATCAGTGTTGTTAGTTCAGTTGATTTTCATTTCTGAAAAGCTCAACTGAATGGACTGGATGTGCCATGTCACTTTTTACAGGCTCATCGGGTTGTGGTGTTTTATCCGAAGCATTTATAAGTCATGTAATCACATAACTATTTCTTAAAACTGCCATACTAAATGTATGAATAGTGTAACTTTTGATGCGTTCACCTTGTGGTATATTGTAAGAGAAACACAAGACGCTTGTGCAGCCACACAAGTAGAAATGAAGGCAGCCTTTTCAGTGAATGCAGTGAATACAGTCAGTTGTGCATTGTTCCTTGTGCAGCTTTGGCGATGAAGGAGGCGGTGCCATAACGGGTGATATCAGACTGCTGAGCGCAGGCTACTTTGTCATCATCATCTTTGTTGCAACTGTGCTGGGAAACTTCAATGCAGTACATCATCGGGTAACATGTTCTTCTAAATTAATGAACACGGCCATATATATTGTGGAGTACTTTTTGTCAGATTTATAAACGATTTTAATGTCATAGACACAGTTTTTTTCATGAAGAGTTTGATATTTGTAAAGACAGCAGCCAACGAAATTCATTGCTTCTGCGAGGGTATGTACACATTAAAATGGGCCCCGGATTTTGCCGGTTTTAGAGTAGATGCCGGATTCCAGGGCCAGAGTTAGGCTGGATGGTGGATTCTTTAATTTTAAAAACTTGATGTTGATTCCAAATTTTAGATTATACAAGACATATTCTAGACTAAGGCCAAATAATTTGCTGAGACTGTACAAGACTTAATATGACAGGAGGCTGATTGTAATCTAATGTCAACGGATTGGTCCATTATGGTGTAAATCGTAACGGGCTTGCCTGAAAACGAACGCCGTCAGCTGGAAACAACACATCGTAAGCCGAAAAATAAACTGGATGTCATATAAATTTAGAGTGGATGCTGGATTCCAGGGAAGAGAGTACATACCCTGTTCTGCGATAGCAGAGCATTTTGTTGAAACTATGGCTTTGGACTACGAGCATGAATGTAAAATTAGTTTGCAGCAGTGAAAAACATTGACAAGAAGGACCTTTGATTATATGTAATCAAATAGTTTGTAAAATCAGCTATAAGATGGGGGCAAGTGGCCTCGATGGAAGAGGTAAAAGTTCGACCGGTTTCGTTCGAATGAACTTGTCAGGAACTAACGGAAAACCGCTGGGGGCCCGTATATATACGCACAGGTAAATTTCCATCGTCACGCACTACACGTGCATTGTGATGACGTGAGGACAGGGTGTGCATTGGCTGTGATTGGTTATCACAATCAGTCCATTTCAAATTGCCTGCTTGAAATGAAAGTTCCTTCCAAGTAAGGAAAGGTAAACAAGTGAATCCTCCGGGTCATTTGGTTCAAATGTGTATTGGGCTTTATGATCCAGTAGAATTTCTGTTCTATGGATGCCCTAAATAGGGGCAATCAGAAAAGAGCTGATGCCTTTTCTGAGAGGGTAGATGCGTGGTTTTCCTCCTATATACACACACAGTGTGATATAAAGCTATGAGGTACTGTTATCATGGGTGAATGAGCTACGACAATAAAAAATTAGCATAAGACGGACCAAGTGAGCTCATTTACCCATGATGTTGAGGCCGAATGGCTGAAGCCGAGTGAAGGGAGCGAAGTTGATGCATCCAAAATTTTTCCCTGTCCAAACGCAGCAACCTACTACGGTTTAGATGGGGAGGGGTGCGGATGTATTCAAGGATTTGGACTTTAATATTAAGTCCAGCATCGTGATGATCCCGTTGGGCAAAATGGCGACCCATGAGTTGATCAGTAACTCTGTTACTGATGTAACGGCAGTGTTCCGTAATCTATCACGTAACCGGCGTTTTGTTTGTCCCACATACTGCTTATCGCAGGTGGGACATCTTAGAAGGTAGATGAGATTGGAGCTTTCACAACAACCTTCACTGGGCACAGAATAAGATTTGCCAGTTTGTGTGCTCTCGGCTTGTCAGTGGATACCAGAGTGGTACAGTACTTGCTATCGGTCCGATCGCAAGTATTTCTGTGTTTGCGGCCCTAGATCGCTGGGTTGTGATTCTGGGTCTGAGCATATCTGAGCCTAGAGTGGACCAGTGCGTCTTGGATATTAGCCGTTCGTTTGAAACCTACATACATACATACATACATACATACATACATACATACATACATACATACATACATACATACATACATACATACATACATACAGTCAGTTTTGGTTTTTATCCTGATACGAGACTGAGTGTAATCCTCCATGCTGTCTGTTTGCAGATTTACGTTTCACTGTGTGGCGTGTTATGTGTGGGCTTTGCAATCGTCATCTCATTTGGTCTGTCATCATACTGCCAGTTATTCTACGGCCCAGTTCATTCTATACTGCCATTTTTACTGCTAGGTTTGTGTTTAAACATAATTTGGTCTCACAAATGAAATCTATCGTCGTGCAAGTAGACCTACATTTTACAGAAAGAATCCAAAGGCACAGATTTGTCTTTTGCACAACAGCTATCTAATTGTTAACATATTTGTTCCTAAAGGTGCCCGACGTCCGAATAACAGAATGTAAAAGGCCAGTCATGTCAGTGGAGGACGTAACTTACATTTTGTCTGATATATGTATTTTATTATGTCAATGTACGCTACCATGTAGCTTTAATACAGATAATTCTGTTTATATACATACTCATATAAATATGTAATGTATATGTATTTATACATGTGCATCGTGTATCAGACATGCGCGTCTCTGATACATGTATATATATATATTTATATATATACAGCAGAATCTCCCCATTAAGATCACCTAAGGAACTGAGAAAAAGTGGTCTTTATAGGGAGTGGTCTTAATTGGAGATTCTAATATATATATAGATCGAGCTGATTTTTTAAATTTACAGGCATAGGAGTAGATGACATGTTCGTGGTGGTACAGGCATGGGAGAACCTAGGCCCCACCGCCAAGGATCTGCCCATACAGGAGAAGATAGCACTGATGATGAAACATGCAGGCATGTCCATCACCGTCACATCTCTAACAGATATAGTCGCCTTTGGAATCGGGGCTACCACAGTGAGTAGCTTTATGATATTGGACAATGTGTGGGAGGAAAGTTTCTTAAAAACTCTCAAGTGTATCAGAAAAGCAGTTGGTAATCTATAAAAAGGACTCTCATCAACTGAGGCGTCTCCCATCCACCCAAGGCCTCTACAATGAAATCCAGTACTGAACAGCTTTTCTGCTGATTACCAAAGACCATAGGAACAACTGCATATTAAGATCCAATGTTTAATTCTTTTGTATTTGTTCTAAAACCATACTTTCATAATTAAAAGGACTCTTTCTATGAAACTCAAAAGACGCTTCTTAGAAGAGGGATTGAACCACAACCCACAGTTTAAAAATGAGAACTCGATCGTTTTGGGCTTCAGGTGTGGTGTAACACTCCTAAACCTAGTACAAATTTATACTTAGGGTAAACGTGACATTTCTCAGTGACAGAATTATATGATAACCAAATGTAGGCCGTGCAAATTCATCACATATTGCAGCGTAATATAGCTTCCAGATGAGATGGCAAGGCACCTAGCCAGCCTTGAAGTAGCCATCTATTGTATTATATAAGCTTATGGCTTCTCAGACTGTCAATCTTGCGAATCGTAACAGGGAAGGCTACATAACCACTCTGTTCTCATGATTAGTTGCGGTTGTTCTCATAGAACAGGAAGGTACGTGACCAAAATTGCTATCAGACTGAGTTTCATGTATATTCTCATACCCCCTCTGGTCTTGAAGCACAATGATTGGTCCATTGATAGTGGTGACCTCTGACCCTTGAAATGACGAGAGTCAATAAAACCCGAAGACTTTGGTCAATAGTAAGCAGTTAGACCAGATCCACCCTGCTGCATTAACTTGAACTTTGGACAACCAACAATAAAAGCTAAGGATTGTTACCTGGAAGTTGGAGTCTCTATGTAAGTCCAGTTACAAATTACCTAACCACTCATTTGTAACTGTGACAGCTTTTATCCTGTCATGACAGTTATGCCAATTGATGCACACTGGTACAGTACCTCATGCTCACGTCATAATGATGGTATATTTATTCTGTTTGCTTGTTGTTTTTTAAATAAGGGTTAAATAGTATTCTGCGTTTAAAATAACGTGATTGTTGTTGTTGAAGGATACTTGATATGATCACACTTTAGGGATAAGAATGTGATTTGTATAATGTAACCAATGATACAATTGTATGACTCCAACCTTCATCATCTGAATAAAGACCAGGAAGAAAGATCTGTACAAAGTTACCCGTATATTTTTGTATCTGACTTGTAGATTTTGCCTGCATTGAGGTCATTCTGTATTTACGCCTGCATTGGAATCCTCGCCACCTTCTGCTGCCAAGCCACCTTCTTTGTGGCTTGCATTGCGCTGGACGAGCGACGCGCATTGGCCAGCAGGGACGCTTGTTGCTGTTGTCACGTACACAGGAACTATCAACCCAACCAATGCAGCCAGAAACCATTGATTCAGACTTTTTGTCAAAATTACTATGGGCCATTCTTAGTCAAACTTCCCGTCAAGGTGAGTTTTGGGTCTGCCCACCGGGAATCAAACCCAAGACCTTAGACACCAGCGCTGAACACCCAAATGTCTTTACCTTTCAGGCAATTCCCAAACACTGCATAGTTTTGGTAAAATATATTCAGTGTTTGTAACGAGGCTCGACAAAAATTCTGCACTCTTGGGTTTGTGTGTTACATAATTTTAATAATGTATCTCTGGCAAAAAGATGCACGAAACGTAAGTATTTTTACCCATTAGTGATATCTGATACTTAAACACTCCAAAGAGAGATTGATGGTGGATCTGAAGTAATGTTCGCCATTGTTGTCAGAGATATAATTAAATTTTTTAAGAAACTATGCAAAAAAAGCTTAAAGTGGATATCATTTTGACTGGTATTCGTGATTTGTGGGCGAAAATTCTACAAATCTAAGTCTTTCAACCAAAAAGTCCTACTAAGAACTACAATATCTGAACAAAAAACTCTAATGATGCAGGGGACACCCACTCGCTGTGTACAGACTCTGTATATTTATTTGAAAAACTCACCAGCTGGAAATTAGGGCAGTTCCATACATTGATCCCTTTTGTAAATAGCTTGTTAGGTGACCCGAGGTAATCTTTTAAGTGGAAAAAAGACCATGCACCTTTTAGTTCCTCCACAATATGGTTTATTTTGAAGCTGAAAACAATAGTTGGAATGCTACCTAGATGTCTCTTATAGCAAAGTGATCTGGAGGAAGAGCCCCCACAAAACCTGGTGCTGGATGTTTACACTTGTATTTGAACTCCTCTAAAAGATCCCCATAAATAAATACATGAGGGCCCACCTACCAGCCACTAATGATTATATATTATCAGGATACAAGGACAACGTACAGAGTTAATTTGAGCATCAGCAGTCAGAAAATTAGCCCATTAATAGCTGGCTTTGGGTGAAAAAGTAGATGAAGGCCAACATAAACACTAGAAGAAATAGTCCCCATCCACAACGTATCCTTAAAACCCAAGGTTTGTGGAAATCAGGTTAAATCGTTTGGAGCTATGAGGAAACTGTGTTCTTAGATATATGTAGGTCATGACCCACAAGCTGGCCAAAGACAGTAAAAAATACGAGGTACTCAGTTTCAGTATCGTTGTACGTCTAGGATAAAAGGACACCTCTCATGGTAGAGCAGTATTTGCAATATTCTGTGTAGCACACTGGATAAATGTATTTTCTCATAAGCAGGTCATGAGCCCAAAAGTAAGCCACGGACAAAAGTGAATAGGACAGAGTGTTTTTTCTGCAAGCCTTCCGGGGAACGAAGTTTTGTTCAAGGAGATCACAACTGTTCAAGTTATCAGAAACATTGTGTTTCTTCAAAAGTAGTTCTTTAGCTGGAAATGTATCCAGGACGACCAATGCAATACCAGGTGTGCAAAAATTCAGTATGAGTCTATCAATATGATGTAAGGCAAATTGAGAGGACCCAGCAGCGTTTCAATTCAGCAATTTACCAAACTGAATACTCTCAATACAGGCAGAAAAAAGAAAAATGTTTTAGGGTTCCCACAAAAGACAACCGAAAAAAAACCGAAGAAACTCCAACAGAGAGAGAGAGAGAGAGAGAGAGAGAGAGAGAGAGAGAGAGAGAGAGAGAGAGAGAGAGAGAGGAGAGAGAGAGAGAGGGAGAGAGAGAGAGAGAGAGAGAGAGAGAGAGAGAGAGAGAGAGAGAGAGAGAGGAGAAGAGAGATGAGAGAGAGAGAGAGAGAGAGAGAGAGAGAGAGAGAGAGAGTTGGCATTGTGAATTCATGAGTTCACTCGGTTTTATGTTTTATGCACCTAGATAATTGCTTATATTAGGAGAGAGAGTAAAAAACCACAACCAATTGGGCAGAGCGACACTGCAATTCCTATGAGCAATCGCCTACTGGCGGAAAGGCTTAATATTTCTGGTCAATGAAATGTACAAGATGGCTCTTTTGTCTGATATTGGACATAACATAGAAGATATAATTTACATTGTATTGAGGTACTTTGTATCGGATGACCAATATCATTATTGGCCAAATGCCAAAAGAAGGCCTGAAGGCCTAAAGTTACGACGTGTTCTTTTTACTTGTTTATTGTGTTTTGAGATGCCGAGGCTATGTGAAATATTGTACAATGCAAAATTGATATCATATAATTCTATTTATCAAAATAATAGATTTGGATACCAGCATGTAATTTTATTTATCAAAATAATAAATTTGGATACTAGCGCTGAAAGTGGGCTGGCCAAAGCTGTGTACAGAGACCAGATAGTCTTCACCAGGTTCCATGCGTCAGCACGATCAGATGTTTGAAAGAGAGGTAGCTGAAAGCAGACGACAAATGCGGGTTGCTTAATTGCCGCCCATTTAATGTCATCTTTTGCTTCTGCACATCTAATCACTTTATCAGCTTTGCAGCTTCCAAAGTTGTTACACATTTTCTATTTCCGATTGGTCGAGAGCTATAATCGTAGAAGGCATAAGTAATTAGTGTATCGATTTTTCTTTCTTTCTTGCAGATAGTAACATTGTTAGTAACTGCAGTGCTGGTGGGTGTTAACATCTGGGGTGTGATCAACCTGAAGCAGGAGTTTGATCCTGCCTGGTTTATCCCTAGTTCATCTTACGCCAGTAAGTGGATAGCGGCCAACGAACTGCACTTTCCGTCTGACGGTCGTGCCACTGGAGTTTTTATTGGTAAGATCGGGTCACAAATGGCTTAGGTGTGATTTCAATAAGTGAGGGGGATATTCAGGGAATGGGGAAAGCACAGAATGAGATGGGGAAATAAATACTGGGAGCACCACCTTGTACAGCAACAGATGCAATCCTAGGAGAGTTAGGATGGATTATCATCACAGACAGACAAAAGCTAAAGCACTGGGGGCATCTACAAGCAGTAAATGAAGACAGATGGTGCAGGAAAGTTCACAATGAAGTAGTCAAGGAACAAACAAGATGGGTCAAAGACATAAATAAGTTGGCAGACAGATATGAATTGAAAGGATATGATGAGGTTGGTGACTGGAAAGTGTATATAGGTAAGACTGTGACAGAGGGCTGGAAAAGAGGAGTCAGGGAAAAGAGTACATTAGCGTACAAGGTCCTAGAAAAGCCAAAGAAAAGTGTATGTCAGGGTGGAGGCAAGGGATCCAGGCTTCTTTTTCAAACTAGGGCAGGAGTGATCAATATAGAAAATAGAAAACAGAAGTGGACAACAGGTAGTAATGGTAAATGTAAGGGATGTAGACAAGAGGCAGATGAGACAGTGGATCATTGGCTGTTGTGGTGTGATGCATATAAAGAGATCAGAGAGTTTTTCAGAAAATGACACAGGGAAGACCATAATAACAAGGGTCTGGAATAGGTTTAGTGTTTAGAGGAAGAGGAACGTGTAGCATGGGTTTTTGGTTTGAAGGGTGGCTTTCTGGGAGGCAGGAAATGTACTAAAAGTGTACAGGACTACCTGGTAGGGTGCTGGGAGAAAAGAAATGAATTGATAGGGTTAGATAGCGACAGGTTAAATTAGAATTTCAGAGTGCAGCGAGGAACGGGAATGGTGGTAGCCCTTTTAAGGGCTCAATGCCTGAGCCTTAGAGATGGGGATAGAGTGAATGAGGGAAAGGGGGTTTTTTATGGGGGGGGGGGGGGACTACAAGTGATGAGTGTAGGGAGATATGTCCAGGACCAGGGCCCAGCACAGCTATGAGATAGTGTGTAGTGGACGCTTTGCATTGGCTCTGGTCCTGGAGAACATGGCAGCACGAGGTGATTAGGATAACCATGGTTTCCTCCACCTCATCTACTTTTCTTTCCTTTTTTTTCTGGGCTACCTGTGTCACACAGGACTGCGGGAGAGAAGTGGAGAGCCACAGCAATATTATTACTATCATTATCATAAACACCACAGATTTTTTTGTAGGTCATGTGGGCCTTGGACTGTGAAATTTCTGTACGCCCAGAACAGCATTTTGTCAGCGCAAATATATATTATCATATTCATATCAGAAAGCAAAAAGTGTTTTGGTCTTTTGGGCAGACACAGGAATGAAATGTGTGAGCCCAAAGTCATGCAGCCGATGACATTTCGCGAGACCTGTGGTCGGTGAAAACCGGGTTACGCAGATTTGTGTTGATTGCTACTTATATAAAAATTCGCCAGTACCTTCAGACCTGTATCCACCATCAGGGCCACCTTTTCGCCTAAGCGCCATCTTTCACACACGGGGGGGGGGGGGGGGGGGGGGAGAGAGGGCTACTAGTGCTGCTGCTTCATTCACCGTCTCATGGCGACTTCAGTATCTGATACAAAATCCCTACTGTGCGGCCCATCCCAGGTTACAACTGATATCTGTATTGCGATGTATTTGCATTTTCAGGTAATGCTCACTGTGCAAAGGTCCTATATATATATATTGTCTATTACATTTATTCGACAAATTAACCTTCCCTTTACCCCAGTTGCACACATATTTTGGATACTACCTCTTCAAAATATCCAATCAGCTCACTCGCACTTGGCTACATTTTGAAAATTGCGGATTCCGCACCCAACGGTTTGTAAATGAGGACAGTAATGAGGCTATCAGAGGGAGGGGTTGTAATAAATACAACCAAAAGTATATAGTTTGCAAATGTTTCAGAGCATCAATAATGATATGATATATGCTGTGGTCGCGATTCACTTTGTTATCCAAATCAAATGTAGTTTATTTGCGGTATTGCGCAATGTTCAAAATTGCGTTCACCGCGTGCCGGTGGCGGTTGGTTCAAAGTCTATCGTGTCGCATTTGGATTTGTTATTAACGATGATAACTGCTTCGGTCAAACTCGATCGGACAGATTAAAGTTAAGATAGTAAGTCGTATTTTAATAGTACTTTAACGACCGTTTGCCCTGCTAACGCAGAGAATGGGCTCCTGGAAACTAGCGAAATATTACAATAACGATCACCGAACAAGGCTATTTAGGTCCTTGAATGCTGACACAAATGGGGCTGTGGTCTATGCTGTTTCACCGAACAACGGTCTATGACTTATTGAACTTTGTGTTGCTATCCAGTTAACCCTCCAGACAAGCTGAAATAAAATGCTGTGTTTGAGTTGACTTTACTGCAAAATAACGGCACATGAGGGCCGCTTTCTCGATAAAATCTTTCAACCGGGGCTATGGCTATGCTATTTCACCGAACACCGTGGCTATGCAGCTATGCTCTTTCCCCGGCCCAAGCTAACCCTTCACTGCAGACAAGTTGAAATAAACTACTGTGTTTGAGCAGACTTTACTGCAAAATAATGGCACACGACGGCCATTTTCTCG
>CAXHWN010001213.1:0-28660 GCA_964020975.1 Hermodice carunculata
TACTGATGGTCTTAACTTATAAATCTTTCACACAATAAGTCCATATAATCATGAGGGGCTAACTTAAAAGTTGTAGGGGCTGTCACATTCACAGGCAAAGTTCTGTTTACAGAAGACTGGACGGACAAGAGTAATTGCTGGTTCTCTGCTCAAGGCCGTTAACATAGTCAGCAGAACTAAAAAGCATTCATGCATTTTGAATAAATGTTTTGGAGGAAACCTATAACAATAATACGTCCCAACTGCAGAAGTCCACAGCCAGTCTGAGTGTTTTTCAAAACAAGCAGGCGGGAGGTGCATTTGCCTCCTACTTTTTATAAAATACTTAAAAACTGCATTGACAAATAATTGATTCCACCCCCTACTTTTTTCTTTCCTCCTGGAATATGAATTTTAAATGAAAAACCCAAACTGTCAGCCTTCTTTCCTGTTTTCTGTGTGCTTAAAATAGCATGTGCAACCAAGCTGTTGACTGATCTTGCACTGTTCGTTACATGCGAGCAAGACTCTTCTGACACATATATACCTGTTTTGCCAAAAGTTGAAACTATGCTGCAGTTTTGTATTCATGTCTTTGTATTTATCCACGCAGAGCGCTGGGACATGAACTGTTAAAACTTGCATGAGAACTTAGTTCCATTACTGCCTAATACTGGCATAGATGGCAAAGGAATCAGCATACTTAAATCTCAGATGCAGATGTACCAAACTCAAACACTACCATTATTATAGTCTATCAACCTTACTCTACGGAAGCGGATTTTGTGAATTTTACAACGATGGATTGTTATTTGCAGATATATTCAATGTAAATACTTTTCTCATCAATGTACCTTTCTTTTGAGGCATGTGTGGTAACTATATGCACATTGTATTTCTTTTCAGCCCCATTTTGGGACATTTCTGCAGCCACAAGCAAAACTTAGCACAATCCATATCGTCCAAGAAATGATAAGTGTGTGTGCACAAACGTGATTGGCAGGTCCTCTCAAACTGCCAGCAAGGCACGTGAGTAGCCCGCAAAACCACTAAAATTGCTTGTTACAGAAATAAATACAAACCATACTGCAAGCAAATTTCTTTCAAGAGTAAGGTAAACTGATCAGATTTGGTTAAGTATGAAATACATGGTCATTTTGCCCGCTATTTACGTAATATTCGCGAAATCCCCTTCTGTAACTCAGGGTTGACAGACTATAGTACCAATCATGAAAGATGGAGATTTCTGCATCTGTAATGAGTCGGTCTTGTTGGGATCCAAATCATGAAGAACTTTATTGGTATGAACCATGATACATTTGGTACAGCATTAGCTCGGTAAACAAAAAATAACAAGATACATGTATGTCATGTTCACCGTCATGTACAGTGGTCCCCCTCTTGAGAGGCCACTTCTCAGTGCAGCAAGTGTAGCCTTTGCATTACATTGTTCCCCTCAAGAGAGGCCACACTTCTGGGGCATTTGGGGTGGCTTCTCAACAAGCGGGGTGGGGTGGGGAGAACTCTGTGTGCGTGTATATATATATATATATATATATATATATATATATATATATATATATGTATATATATATATATGTATGTATATATATATATATATATTGAGGGGGAGCGGGGTATAAGGCCAACAAAATCAAGTTTAGGCCTAAGTCATGAAAATTTTGTTCATAAACTCAATGACAATATCGACAACACTTTTGTGACCCGCTAGTAGGCGCTAGTGTCATTACATGATTGGGCAATGACATTAAGAACGCCTTAATGGAATGGTATTGTTATACTTATAATGTTGACAGGTGGGCACCCACCTTGTGTCCTGTTGCAGTGTTGGCTCTTTTGATCCACCAAAGATGACAACCCGGAGGATGACAAAGTCAAAGCAATGCCAATGCGATTCAAACTCCTGTCTGTTTTCCTAGTCGTGCCCAGTTCATCAGTCGTCTGCTCAGACTCAGTCTCACCAGTCAACAATCCAAACTAATGACACACTGTGATCTGGGTTAGATCTGCAAGCAGTGACAGTTGACACTTAATTTTTAAAGTTGGATTTTTTTTTTCCTCTGGAAGCTTCTGTCAAAGTTTTGTCAGCTGTGTTTTGGGAAATCGTGCCGCTGAAGACTGCTTACCCTTGCTGCAGGATGATGACAACTTGCCGCTGCTTAGATATCGTGGATTGGTGTCCGGTATCACTCCTGAATTTGCCGGCTGAGCACAGAAATAGCCACACATGGCAAGCGGGGAGCACAGTCACTCAGCCACAGCAGACAACTAACACGGGGTCATGGTCGTCTGTCTGTGGTGAATGGGGTCAATCCAGGGTAAAAGATGGTCATGTGATCAGTCACATGATCGCAAGTATGACCGAGGAGGTAGTTATGCCTGGTGCGAAAAGTAGGAACTAAATTGTATGTTTTGCAACGAATTGTTTGTTGGCAGAATTTGTCAGACACTGAAATTTGATACAACGTTGGATGAAAGAAAGTGATCAGCATCGAGAAAATACACGGTGACTGTAATTTACAAATGCTAGATTAACAAGGTGTGTATTTATTTATTATACAGATAGGTGGTAAAAATTAGAAAGACAACTTTGTTTTAACTTGAGACTCGGTATTCAAGTAAATACTCACCAAACTTGACATTAAAAGTAAATTAACTTGATAAAGTTCTATAAAGTTTATTTTCAGAAAGAAAAAAAGGCAGTGTACAACAAACATACCTGCAAGTTATAATGGTCAATTAGTCACATTTATTAGGAAGTGCATTTCATCTGAAACATCTCTTGTATTACACCAAGGTGGGTAGAAAGACCCTCTCTCTACCCTCCTTGATTACAATGATCATCATGACATAAATTCTGCAAGCACCTGCATTCGGATGTATCTTCCGATTTCAGTATTTTGGATGTGGGTACTGCAAGATTCTTACTGTACAAGTTTGTTTTTTTTTTAAATATATTTTCTGACCTCATTTTTTTTTTAATACACTTCATGTTTGAAGTCTGGAGCATTTGAATTAATTTACATTAAGTTGTTAATTTGTTGGACTCTGCAATGGCAGTGCCATTATGCATCTTTTTACGTAAAGTCATCAAGGTATGTAATGCGTGTGACTCATTCGGATGTATCTTCCGATTTCAGTATTTAGGATGTGGGTACTGCATGATTCTTAATGTGCAAGTTTTTTTTTTTATATTTTCTGACCTCAATTTTTTTTAATACACTTCATGTTTAAAGTCTGGAGCATTTGAATTAATTTACATTAAGTTGTTAATTTGTTGCACTCTGCAATGGCAGTGCCATTATGCATCTTTTTACGTAAAGTCATCAAGGTATGTACATTGGTTGTAACTTCATCATCATGCTCATGTTAGATTGAATGTCACTTTCAACACAAAAAAAAAAAAAAAACAGAAGTTGATGATGTATGACCTTTACATGATTTAACCAGCAAGTCATTATTTTAAATTGTTCCATGTTGTAATTTTCACAGTACTAGACTACATGTATCTAGATCACAGTTATGAAGATGCGCATAAAATTTTATGGTAGACACTTTCCAACCTGACACAAATTTTATGTTTGAGATCAAGCAAATTCAGGAAAGTTATAATAGAACCCTATTGTAAATCAGACTGCAAAATGCGTGTGACTCATGCAAGGTTCATGTGAGTTGGCAGGTCTGTGAAGAACATAGCCAGGTGATGTAGCTGCCAAGTTAACAATTTACAGCTGCTGTGCTCAACTTCACAATTTCAAATGGACACTGCTTTGAAAAAAAAAAAAAAAGTTTGACAGGTACTTGGTACATGTATGTGTATCAGACTACACTACATTTTTAATGTCCTCACACCTCACAGGAACTATGCTTGCCTTTCCCTTTCAGTTTGGAGATGGCAGAGTTAAAAGTAACACCAGCACAGAAGTTGCCTCATAAGCAGCAATAGCTCTGCACAATTTAATGATTTCAAGCCTACAGAAAACAGAACACTTTAAATGTATATCTTTGCTTGTCAAATACAACCTTTTTTTTTAATAAAAAAATATACATGAAGCTTTCATATACCATATTATTTGTTCAGTTTGTTTAATCATCCCTTGTTTAATATACTCTGAAGGCATACAAAGCTTTGAGATAAGAAAGCATGTCAAAGTCATCTGTGTATATAGTAACCATGTGGTTAATATACACTGTCAAGTTGAACAGGACAAGCCTCATGAAAAATGCAAGGAATGTGACTCAAAAACAAGTTGAACAAAATTGCTCTGTGCATCAATAATATATGTACAACCCACATGTACACTTTACAATATATGTCTTGTAGTGGTTAAAAGGATTGCCTCTGATCCATTTACAGAGAAATTATTATTGCCATACTGTTATACAAACAGGAGCAAAAGTGCCATATTTTCCATGTACACTGTAGTTCTCAACCCAAAAATATCACAGTCCAATCTCTCAACACTCCATAGCTGATCCAGTCACTGTATATGTCTAAACTTATGTATTAATTAATATTTTATCAACTTCCATTAAAAATTTAGAAAGTTCTAGGCTTCAACAACACACTTCATCTGTTGATATACATACTTGATGTCCACAAAGCAAGATAATAACATTGTCTGGGCAACTTATCATTGTATTTACCAAAAAGAGTTTTCCAAGCAAGAACATTGTCAAAGGTTCAGTAGTTATTAGGCATTCAAATGCTGACCTTAACCTTTATGTATTTTGAAGACCTATGTAAACCCCTCAGCTTTGTAAGGCTTGTTGTGATCTTCAAGTTTCAAAAGATTGACCATGTTAGATCCTCAAATTTTGTCAGGCTTTAAATTTCGACCTTTTACTTTTTCAAGGTTTACTGTGATAATTAAATATACTTCCAATTTTGGAATATATATCACACAATGTCCTATATATATACATATATATATATATATATATATATATATTTTTTTTTTTTTTTTTTTTTTTTTTTTTTTTTAAAGGAAATTCACCAACCACAGTCATATTGTCAACAGGTATGGCTCTCCAAAGTTTCAATACTCATTCACCCATGCAAGACGAGGTCAACAGTAACAGTACTGTGCACAGACCATGTACTCAAGAATTAAAATTATCTCAGTCTCATGGTGTGATGGCAAATGGTAAACGCCTTCAGTTATCTTGTTATATAACTACATAATGCCTATATGAAATTCCCACAGGTATGGCAGTGCACAGGCTAATCTGTTGGACTGATTAGAGCAAGTTTAACTCTGCTCATCATTCATACTTATCTGTAAGTTGAGCTGATATTGTTGTCTGTCATGCCATCTGTCTGCCGACAACTTAAAACTTGATTTTCACTGTAAAAACACTGGCTTTTTTGCATTCTATATAATGGCACATCATACATGTAGTTTTAAATAAGTGACATTTCAGAGATGATCTATCATCAGCCTGGAAACATCAACCTCAAATTACATTCTATACTAGTACAGAAATATTTTATGATGATAATTGTGTGTGTGTGCACGCATGTGCATGTTTGTAACTGTTTAGATGACAGAGTTATTTTCATGATTCTTGCAAGATTCTCCTCATGAAAAAGTCTTGGAATCCAGAAACCTTCAATAAGTGATCATAACTTGGATAAAAGGCCCACCATCTCAGTGATCACAGTTTCATTCCTTGCCCAGCTTCTCTCATCCCATGTAGCTAGAGGACTTGACTTCCACTGAAAGAGACCAGCACTGCATTTTCTGTCTCTTTATATTGGGTGTACTTGCCAACCATGCCACGTCGCTTCATTGTGCTTGCTGCCACAAATGGTTGTCTCCATATATCTGCAGACAAAGGACAAAAGGCCAATTGCCAGTGCAAAATGACACTTCCCTGTGAATGTGTTGGTCATGTTATTAAGTGTTTAGCAAAGAAATTATTCCTTTTTGAGAAACAACTGCCCACAATACTATTAGCAGTCTTAAGCATTACAACATTCCATTTTGCTCAAGTAGAGATTCTATTTTCAAATTCCTGAAGTAAAGTGCAACAGCAACAGGAACACCCTACACATGTATACCCTAAAATGGTGCAAGTGATCGAGTAGCTGTGACTGGAATTTTATTAACCAATTTGATATAAGAGGGGGATGATGCCAAATGATCAATCTTGACTGATGGCATCACCTGGTGTTTCAAGGCTTTTATGGGCTGAAACCCTGCAAGGCCGTCAGCCATAGGGTTGTCAACAGAATGTATTTATAAAGATAATAAAGCACGCTTAATGGTTAAAATGTGGCAAGCCACTTCCGTGCCTCTTTGGACAAGATGTATAGAGCCACACCTGGTGACTTTATGTATTTTAGACTTATGCAAATTTTTTTGCTGAGCACTTTGACTTACTTCCAGCAATTTTGATATTATGACCTCTACAAGTTTCCATGGTGATTTGATAAGCTTTGGAATTAGCCCTCAGAACTAGTCACTGCCCTGGCCATTAACCAATTTGCAAAACGTGACTATTCTTCCATTTGGCTCATGAAATATACAAATTGCTCATCTATTTCAATATGAAACTAGAACAGACTGATTTTCCAACAGAAAATCAAATGTCTCCTGGTGGAACACTTACGTCTCTGAATAAGCTACAGGTGATAACAAATTACAAATGACCAAGTTTGCTTGAAAATTACAATCCTATTTTAGCTCTCACCCAGATACATTACTCTAGCAATTTTCATCAAGTTCTTCAAGACTTATTGCAGAGAAACCAATCTCACATAAATGACACTGTGACCTTGAAATTAGGTCAAGGTCACCCAAGTACATCCCAACCTAGGTCTTGCCTAGATACATACTCCTGCCAAGTTTTGTCAAATTCCATCAAGTTCTGCAAGACTTATCGCACGGAAACCAATTTCCCATAAGTGACCCTGTGACCTTGAGAATTCGCTCATGGTCATGCAAATACGATCCCTACTTAGGTCTTGCCAAGATACATAATCCTACCAAATTTCATCAAATTCCATCAAGTTCTGCATGACTTATCGAACAGAAACCAATTTCACATAAGTGACCCTGTGACCTTGACAATTAGGTCAAGGTCACCCAAATACAATCCCAACCTAGGTCTTGCCTAGATACATAAACCTACCAAGTTTCATCCAATTCCATCAAGTTCTTCATGACTTATTGCAAGGAAACTAATTTCACATAAGTGACCCTGTGACCTTGAGAATTCGCTCAAGGTCATCCAAATACAATCCCAACCTAGGTCTTGCCTAGATATATAATCCTACCAAGTTTCATCAAATTCCATCAAGTTCTTCATGACTTATCGCACAGAAACCAATTTCCCATTGGTGACCCTGTGACCTTGAAAATTAGGTCAAAGCCACCCAAATACAATCCCAACCTAGGTCTTGCCTAGATACATAATCCTGCCAAGTTTTGTCAAATTCCATCAAGTTTTTCAAGACTTATTGCACGGAAACCAATTTCACATAAGTGACCCTGTGACCTTGAAAATTCGCTCAAGGTCATCCAAATACAATTCCAACCTAGGTCTTGCCTAGATACATAAGCCTACTAAGTTTCATCAAATTCCATCAAGTTCTTCATGACTTATTGCACGGAAACCAATTTCCCATAAGTGACCCTGTGACCTTGAAAATTAGGTCAAGGTCACCCAAGTACAATCCCAACCTAGGTCTTGCCTAGATACATAATCCTACGACGTTTCATCAAATTCTGTCAAGTCCTTCAAGACTTATCGCACGGAAACCAAGTGTTGAAGAACCTGAACAACAACAAGAAGAAGAAGAAGAAGAAGCGGAAGAAACGGGCACTAAACCAATATGTCCCCCGGCTTCCACCGGGAGGCATAATATTGAGAGCTATGGTTGAATTTTGCTGATGTTTATTTTGTTTCCCAATTTGGCTAATAATTTTGTAGGTCCAGGTTGGTCCTACATTTAACCCAAAAAGAAATTAAACTTCTATGATGTTTATCATAAAAGTACAATGATCATATAAGCTAATGATTATATACTGAAGTGTATATAATCATTCTACTTTGTTTAGATATATATGTAAATTTGTATCATCTCCATTCATAATAAACTTTGTCTCTTATGAAATCAGAAAAAAAAAACATAATTTAATACATGTACAACCATACAGCAACTAAAGATGACAAATGAAAAATTAAAAGTTCTTGAATGAACACATTCAAAATGAAAGATGTTCCAGTGCATGCATATCATAAGCATATGAGTCACCTTTTTTCTATACTTTTTCTTCTTTTTCTGCCAAATACACTTGTGTGTGTGTGTGTGTGTGTGTGTGTGTGTGTGTGTGTGTGTGTAATATATCCTGCTTCTAATATTTTTTTCTTGAGAGATCATTTGTTGCCAAACAAAGTGTATTTCACAAAAGTACATGTAAGTTCCTGTCTGTTCCCCATGTGTAAACAGCTCATTGGAAGAAACAGTGCACCCAAGCTGTGTGCAGGAGGCACCACCTCTTGACAGATACTTGCCTCCAGTTATTATGCATCTGATTTTGAAATCTCCAGACTGCATCATTTTGGGTTATAAGACACACCTGTATTGCTACAGATTTCATGTTGCACTTTTCAGTGTCCCTCCCGTGAATACAGATTAATTTGGACTGCATCAGAAGTACCTCCTCCTCCTCTGCTGCTGGTAGTACATGTAGTAGTAGTATCACCACCACTACCACAAGCACTACTACTACTAATCATGATAACTGAGCAAATAGAGGTGCCAGAACCAACAAGCTAGAAAATAAGATTGATAAAGAGACTCCCCCTGTTTCAACCTATCGTTGTCATCATCGTCATCATCATCATTTCACTGTTAGGGATGTCCTATTATGTCAAATTGACCAACCCTTCCCCCATCTTTTATTAAATTAAAAGTTGTATTTAAGATCCCATAAAAAGTGGTTTGAAGAATGTCATGAATATTCAATTTTCATAATAGTAAATAATAAATAATGCTTAGAAAATGAAGCAAATAATTACACATTGAACAGAGTATATGTACATGTACTTGTACCTCAGATACCTACACCATCACATGTAAACAAGATGATAAATGAAGCCATTGCTGTAGCCAGGCAGGTCACACTCCTCAAAGGTCATACGTAAAGGGCTCCTGAAGGGGTTCACAGCAGGTTGAGATATACTACCCAGATGAAGCCCCTCCACAGGCTGCTTAGCATACAAGCACAGGTCCTCCCTGTAGTCAGTGAAGTATGCAGTCACCTCGTCTGCCTGACACACAGGAAACATGGATACAGTAGATGCACTAGTATACCAGAATAGCACAATTTGTGTGGAGATAGACATATATCTTTTGATGGTCAATGGAATGACAAGTTTAAGGAAAATAATAAAATAAAAGTTATAATATAACTTTCATGATGAACAATCAGATTTCTCCATCTGAAACCCAGATGAAGTAATTTTATGATGTTTCAATGTTTAATAATTCATATACCAGAATGTACAAGTACCACATTTATGTCCTCATTATTGTATGGATAAACAATACCTAAATCACTATGCAAATTAAAGCAACTTGAATGGCTACCCTAAGATACACCATCATGTGCAAGGTACTGTTGAAAAAGACAAGAGGTTTAGATTAGGTTCTGCTCAGACACTAGAATTCACAAAGCTGGAACTGAAGAGAAGTCAAGACAAGATGACATGTGAATACAATCTTACTCCGTATATTTACTTAACCAAGAAATTTCAGTCCTGTCCACAGACATACCTTCAGTCTACACAGCGTGTCGGGCCAGGTCCTGTATGCTGAGAGGCCAGCATTGAAACCTGAGAAAATTCAAAATGTAGATGACAGCCTGATTCAAATGCCCATAGATGGGCTCCTGTTTAAGGATATATATCAGGTTACAATGGGTTAAACAATCATTTTTGCTATTTTCACACATGTTATGCACTTTTCCTTTAAGTTTTGTATGCCGGAATCAGATTTCAGGTTGTGTAAAGGAAAATTGTGAATTTTGGCAAAAGTATTGGGCCTGGTTCTCACTGTTTGGTGTGGCTTCGGCTGGGGACTAGCTAAGCTTCTAAGCTCCACCCTGCAGGAATCCAACAGGAGCCTCATTTATATACAGCAGGTGTGAGCGCTTCTGCGCATGCTCCGCACAAGCAGACTACGATCAGCTGGGCAGGCAAACCCCATTATCGCTTTGTGTACAACTCTCGTTTGAACATATCCATGTAAACTCAGACTTCCATCCTCTTGTTGCGCCAATACTTGTTCTGTCGCTCAGTTTCAGAGTTCCAACTTTACAAGTTGCACGCACAGCAACGGCATCAACACAAGCCTGCAACTGAGAACAGTCCCATAATCGGTATCCCTCTGGCTGTTCATTCACATCTCCTTGTTCACAACAATCTGTAGATCTAGCCTTGTGGACCACAAAGTCTCCGAGTTTCTGGGCACTAGCACTGCAAAATCGTTTGTCCAGACCGGGTTGGCTTGTGGATGTTGTGGTGTTCACCGAAGCAGTATCCGTGACCTTGGCTGCGACTTCGTTCGACCCTGACCATGCAATGCCAGACTCGCCCAGGGTCTCCGTGAGGCTCACGTCGGTTTGCAGGGTCGTCTCCACTGGAGGGAACTGATTGTAGTATGATCCTAGATCAGACGCTTTGAGTTCACTTGCAACTGACGCGGGCATCGGTCTGCCCCTAGGTTTTTTCTTTCTCGGCATATTTGCAATAGCACTTTCTAATCACACAAATGTAAGCACCGATCCTCTGAACTTGATAGAAACTTTCAGAACTGAGACTGAAGTTCCGATTTACTGACACCTATATTGGGCCCCACGCAAGACGGCAAACATCATAGAACCCGGTTGCCCCGTAACCACCTGTCAGTCATTTGTCGGCCAATCAGGGTAAACTTGAGACACCCCAACATGGAATCCAAAGTGACAGATGAGCACGATTATAACATTTTTGGATGTAAAACCTGTAAAATAAAGCATTCTTTGAAGTTTGATGCTCCAAACTTGTCCATTTACTCAACAGGTAGGAGTGCGTAAGGGAATACCAAGGTGTCATTGCGATCAAAGGCCCAAAGAGTAGCGTAAGTTCTATTGAAGTCGGCATTTGCTTTGAAAGCGTTTTTCTCGGCATCATTCCTGGCCTTTGTTTCTCAACTTCTTGTGAAATCAGCTTCGTCAGTTTCGCTCATAAGGACCTGGGGCTTGTGGCAAACTGTTCACAAGAATGTAATCTTTAAAAACGTGTCTCAGATTTTTTCTATGTTGAGTGGTTTTCTCTCCACAGCGAGCCAAAAGTCAAAACCTTTGATGTAAGAATGGAATGTCATGTTTTCAACTTTAAACGTGAGTATCTCCACAATAGCGCAAACAATGAAAAAAGTGAGACATATTTGTGTAGAAAATCATGTCTGCTAGCTTTTGCAACAGAAATGCACATGCTCAAGCTCAAAATAAAAAAGTAGATTTAACAATTGTGTGATTTTTTTATGATCACTTTACCTGATTGTTGTGTCAACACAGAAGAACTGGTAAAAATGAAAATGCTATCAACTTATTCCCAGATTTGTTAGCTTTCAGGAAATATATAGTTTATGGTACTTTTAGCATATTTTCAGACTTTTATCAAGTCATTTGTAAGACTCACGCGTAACCTGATATATACCCTTAATACAATCATGAAAAAGAGGGCCTCCAATTAAAATGTAATATCTGCCAGATGACACGAGATGTCATGCTAATTAAATAGTCTGAAAAGATAATATCAAATATCTGCATCACTAGAAAGTTGAGTAAAATTAAAACCTTTTCTTTGAAAAGAGCTGATACAATATTAAAAACAAAAGCAACATACATACACGTATTGAAAAAAAAATGGCTGAATCACCTGTTTTGACAATACTGTGATTTACTCACCCACTACTACATCTGGCTTAGTTTCATGAAATTTGTGATATAGTCCACGATGCAGTGTGATCTTTACTCCCATTCTCTCAGTCACTTGCTGATGAGCTTTCCTGGAGATTTCTGGACCAATCATGTGAATATCAAAACAAACATCTGGAATCAGGGTACCCAGTTCCTGAGCAGAAACAAATTAATTTTGAAGATTTACAGTGGCAATATGTGATGAACACAGGCGGTGGTTCCTCTCTTGAAAGACCACCTCTCAAGCACACCAAAAACATGGCCGTTTGAAGACAGGTGATTTCTCATAAGAACATGTTACAAAAAAAAGGAGAAGGTTTGGACTTCACTGGGTGATCTCTCAACATTTCCTTGAAAAGGGTCATCTTTCACATTAGTCTCTCAGGAGAGCACCACTGTACATGAAAATAAATACAGGGAACAAAAATTGACCTGAATGAAACAAACTTTATGTGCAAGCTGACAGCAAATTAACAACAAAAACTGCTGTCCCCTGGTGTCACATTCAGGGATAGGACTTTCCCGCCCCCTGGTGTCATATTCAGGAATATGACTCTCCCATCCCCTGGTGTCACATTCAGGAATATGACTCTCCCGTCCCCTGGTGTTGCTTTCAGGGATAAGACTCTCCCGCCATCGGTATCACTTTCAGGGATATGACTCTCCTGTCCTTTGGTGTCATATTCAGGGATATGACTCTCCCACCCCCGGTGTAACATTCAGGGATATGACTCTCCTGCCCCCTGTTTGTCCATCTCATTTATTCTCATGAGTCGCTTTCGTACAAAATGTTAACACAGTGTGCCCGGCCTTTTGAACATAAATGGTTAAAAAATCGGGTTGTAGGATAGGCATATCATGATGCATGTTGTAATTGGTAAATAAATTAGAATTACTGATACAGGAGTCACAATGACCCAGAAATCAGATCACTCCATCTTATTTTTATAACACTTCCTCAAATCCAATTTTGTTAAAATAGGATCCAATTTGTTAAGTTATGAAGGAAAATAGATCTTGCCATTGGAAAGGTCACAGCTGGTAAAGAGAGGGTCAAGGCCAGGTACACAGTCATAGTATGAATGCATTATTATGATGAGGAGAAATCTCTGAGGGTGTGTGGCTTTTTAAGACTTAGCACTAATAAAATTAAGCAAAAATGACAAAACTTTTTCCCAGTGACCAGACCTTGACCTTCAGTATTAAGGGATAATGCATAAATGAAATAAAAAATCCTTAAAGGTCCTCTTGATTGATTGTGTACCACAAATTAGAAAGTTGATGCTTAGAGTGGTTAGAAATAATATCTGAAAACCAAAATATTGAATATCATTTTTAATAGTGTTTTTTCTTAGCTCCAAAAGTGAACCATCTTTGTGACAGGAAAGCGCGCAATTTTCTCCGATCATGGCCCAATGTGGAAAAGAGTTAGTGATGTCACAAACGCAACCTGCTGGCTAGGCTGAATGTGTTATAAGCCAGAGTGCCTTCAGTTTGCCAAGAGTTATGGCAGATAAAACAAAGCATATCCATTATGTAACAATGGTGAATATTTTCCTGTGTCTGACGTATTTCCTGGTTCCATATTAACAACAAAGGTACAATGAGATGGAATTTTGTGCACCCGATTATTGGGAGCTGGCCGTGGACTGTCACAAGCAGGGGCACATGACTGAAAAAGATGAAAGACCACTGGTATACTGCTCTTGGCAGCTGCGTAGATGGGGCGTGAATGTGGTAGCTATCTAAACAAGTGTTATCTCGTTATGGGATTAAACACCTCGCAATACACAGTAGTAATTTGACATACACATTACAGTGGGCAGCATACTACCAGTTATAGACTGTTCAACCCTAGACCTGGCTATGGAACAAGATCAGTCCTTGTTTGTCCATGTTTTCCACCCATTTTTTCCCATCAACTGAATCAAAATGGTTAAGCACACTAAAGTTTTGTTACAATGTTACTTTGTAACAATTAACATCCCAGTGACAGTGTTATCCCTGTGACATTTGATTGATAATTATGTGATACATTGTAACAGTCTGGTGCAGGACCCTTCCTCTAAGACCAGTCCATGGAAAAGTTAATATGTCCAAATTCTATTATGTCTAAATTCCTTCACATCCAAAAACCATATTTGTCTCATATTTGAACATGGTCAATCAAGAGGACCTTTAAGCAGTTCATCTTGGCTTTATGATGTACATGTACTTGTAATCTATGTTTGAGCACAATCTGCCCAAGCATTTTTGAGATATTGTTCAAAAAAAAAAAAAAAAGGAAATGAGATATTGAGTTAACAAGCAGACAGATGGATAAACAACCAAAAAATGTGCCTTCCTTTTTTGGGAAAAACAAAATGTGTTTGCCCAAAACCTGTCCAGGGAACTCAGTCTTGTCTAAATTGGATAACAAATTTTTAACTAATAAGGAAAACTGTATTTTCAGCTGAGTAGGCCATGATGCAAGAAACATATAACCATGACTGACATCATTTAGGGCTAAAATAAGTGTACACAAGAATTAATTTCCCTATATAAATCAATTTACTTGAAATCAGATTAAAAGTTTTCCAGTTGTGAGAAAAATGGGCTTTTAGATAAGTTGGTCATGACCTGAAAAGAGTACATGCTCGGAACTAATACAATGTCAGGTGCACAACTTAACTGCAGATACAGATATATCATAATGCAAAGGATACATCTGAAGGAAAAGCACACTTTGACCAACCACTCTGAAAACTTAAAGGTCAGCTTGATTGAATGGGTGCCACAAATTAAAAAGTTTATGTTTAGGGTGGTTAGAAATGAAATCTGGAAAGCAAAATGTTAAATTTCATTTTCGAATACTGTTTTTTTAGCCTCAAAAGTGTGACACATTTGCTACATGAAAGCGCCCGAATTTTCTCCAATCATGGCCCACTGTGGGAAAGTGTTGGTGACGTCAAACACAGCCCGCTGACTAGGGTGAATGTGTTATAAGCCAGAATGCCTTCAGTTAGCCAAGAGTCATAGCAGATACAGCAGAGCATAGTGATTCCAGAGAGTCTGATTTGAGTTTTTCATGTACGTGGTCTGATGAAGATGAAGAAGAGTTAATAGGAAAAGCTGTAGCAACGAAGGAAAAGATCATTGAGCCGTAATGACATGAGCCAGTGCATGTACTTATGATCCTTTATTAAAGTGTGGGACATATTTTTAGGGTCCATATTAAGGACAAAGATACAATGAGATGAGATTTTTTACATCTGATTATTGGGAGCTGTCTGTGGACTGTCACAAACACTGGTACATGACTGAAAGAGATCAAGGACCAGCTGCCCACTGGTCTTGGCAGATGCATAGATGAGAAGTGAAAGTGGTAGCTGTCCAAACAAGTGTAATGTGGTTATGGGATTAAACACCTCACAATATACAGTAGTAATAACCCATGTGTGAGTATACCAGAACAATTTCTTAATTGAACTGTTAATAACTGAATACACAAGTCAAGCCCCAGTGGCCTTGCCTGATGTCCTGCAAGGGTGTGGGTATTTTACAAAGAAATACACTAGGAAGACGTACATTTTCCTTAAAAACTGCCCACAGAAACCAGGGATACACTTGCATGAAAAAAAGTTTTAAAAAAAGTTTTTCAGTCACACTTAGTGCTTTAAAATCTGACATGCTCAGTCAATGGTAGAATATACATTTTATTCAAATTTATCAAAGTTTGCAGGAATTTCTATCGTTCTTCATGTTCACTCATGCATTTCATACACATACACTATTGGACATATACATTACAGTGGCCAGCTAACTCAACCCAGGGACCTGTTATAGAATGTTCAACCCTCAGCATGGGTATAGAACAAGATCTTTCCTTGTTTGTCCATGTTTTCCACCCATTTTTTTCCATCAATTGAATCAAAATGGTTAAATACACTAATGTTTTGTTACAATGTAATACTTTGTAACAACATCCCAGACCAGCCTTGTCACTGTGACAGTCAATTGATAATTATGTAATACATTGTAATAGTCAAAGAACTACTAGGCCTATATTTTGCTGTAATGCAAGCTTTGAAATCAGAATCATGCTGAAGTTTATTGTGTAAATACTGTAAAAAAAAAAATAAATAAAAAGATGAATCATTGTTCCAGGTTTTCAGAGTAATGCCTAGTTTGGCTAGTTACATCCATCCTTTCATTGTCCACTGATTGGTCACCGATGGGACCGCATTTGGCAACAGCAGTAGTTTTTTTTGCCAAACCCTTCCTAAACATTGTCATATTTAACGAATGAAAGTCACTTTCCACAAAGTGTTCCCACATAGGTGAGATCAGTTCCCAGGGCCTTGCCACTTGACTTTTCCCTGTAAATCTTAACTGCACTGTTCCACACTCTCCGCAATTTCAGGTCTTTGGGGAATATAAACAAGCTAATTGCTAGGAGCAACACACCTACCCATCCTGGATGGGAATATGGACGAAAATGAATATTTCCGCATGTATTTTTAATCCTGTTGATGAAGTGACACTTGCTAGCCAAAGCTCCCTAGTATGGAGTCATCCCAGTCAGGCAGCAGTGTTACATTTGTGACGTCACTAACCTTTCGCACCTCGAGGGTGTCGGAAATGAATGGAAAGCGCCAATGGAAGTTGCAGTGATTTTTTAAAATAAAATTGTGAATAAAAGTATTACCTTACATCTAAAAATGTTTAAAATGCACCATATGGTTAGAACAACCCATGAGTCACCTGTGTATCCAATTTGAGACATGCTCAATCAAGATAACATTTAAAGCATGCTCATCACTTAATTGGTGTTGTAACATCCCGCCCCTTTCCTTGGGTAGGCAAAGTAATCATGCCTGATGAGTCAATGAGGAAGTAAAGGAAAGTACGTTTACCAGAAATGTTGGTACTATGTCTGCTTCCATGGCAGCTCCTACCACATGCAGTGTACACTGTGTACCTGGCTGCAAGGCAACAGAGGCGCCATCTGATGCTGCAAATGTGAACAAAATCATCAACATTGTCCTCAAGCTCATGAATAAATCATGGCTTGACAACAAAACAAGTCTGTCTTTGAAACAAACTTTACCTTAAAGTGATTAACATTCCAAAACTTTTATCCCACTTATGAGGACAAAATTTGAACACAAGCAAAAGAAGCAGCAAACCTCAGGTCTGCCACAAATTCTAAAATAAGTCAGAAGTTTTAACCTTTTGTGACTCGATAAATCTCACATATTGGTTTCATAGCTAAAAACTCTCAAAAGCATGCAAGAAAGTATGGACATTAATCTATCACTGCATATTTGTGATAAAACTATTATCAGCAACACAACTTCACAGCTCAGAAACTTTCACAATTATAAAGATTTCTTCATGACTGTATTGCTATTATTAAAGCACCCAGGGTACATGTGAGAATATGAGACTCAAATCACACTTATATTTTGAATACCATACTGTTAAAGCTACTTTTGTATTACTAATGGTCAAAATTAAGAGAACAGTTACACCAGTGTGGAATTTATGAGTCATAAAAATGGGAAGGGCACTCAAGAGGTATAGGCACTAAAATGGAATAATATGAATACTCTGATGAAATGTTTTCATCTTCCACCTGACAACTCATTCTGGCTATACACACCTGTCATCAGTATATGATACAAAGTGAGAACAGGACTGAGCAGTATGGCTATGGGAGAGTCTAGACTGACACCTCGCCACTCATAGTAATCTTTCCAGCATGTCAAAGGTGAGAGTGTGGACAATCTGACTGATGGTGACGAATGAAGAAGTAGCTCTCCCTCTTTGGCTAAACCGTATGGATTGACGTCCATTTGTAGATCTCCTTTGCAGCAGAAACAAACATTTTTTCATGTAACCTTGCTGAAGCTGGCATTCAAAATATATGCACACATTTTTTTCCTCTGCTTTTGTCACTGTTGGTTTGAAAGTATTTCATTTTATCACTTGACTTAGTTGATTGAGTTAATATATATCCATTTAACTACATCGATTGTACATATTTTGAACATACTGACAATTTTAAAGCTGGTTTAAAATGACTTATGTGTCTGCAATGTTGCAAAAGCAGAAGCTTCGGCAAACATGTTACAGAACATAAGATGAAAATCCTAGACAATATATATTGAAAAAGAATGCAAGATTTCTTGAGAAAAAATATTATATTTGCATTCACATAGAGACATAAAATGCATACCAAATTGAGGCATTTTGTGGGGGCAGGCAGTCGACATGGCACTAACCAGTCTCTGCCACAGACCCTTCCCAAATACTTCATAGTACTCCAGCAAACATCGTAACTTCCAGTCATCAAAACATGAACTTGTGGTCTCTGTTCAGAACAAATGAAATATACAAACAACAAAACACATTCTCACTTAATACCGTCAAGCGATTCTTCCAAAGAAAACGAAAAAAAAAAAAAGAGAGATTCATAGTTCTACTTTAATTTTTAATAACTGTTGATGATTTTGAGTGATTATTCAAGATCACTGCTGCCCCCTTGTGGCCACAGAAATAACCTTATGCAGAGAGTAGTTTTTGTATGACCTATTGTCCCAAACCTAGTGTATTGTGTATTTATTTAATTTATTTATTATCTATATTTAAGCATTTACATTTTAATTTCAATGAAATTTTCAATCAGTGAAATTAACTTTTTACAGTGAAACTTCATTATAATCACATCATCTGTTCCCTACAAAATGTGTCAAATTTATGAATATGGTGGATAAATGAGTCAAATAGGAAAGGAGTTTGGCTTTAAATCCCAAACAATTGTGTGATTAAGTGAATACGTTGGACGTCTAGGTGCTGTTATAGCTAGGTTTAAATGTATAATATAGTTCTCTCCTGTGGCAAATATATTTAATTTTTAAAGCTTTTTACAGTGAAAGCTCATTCTTATGACATCCTGTGTCCCCTGCAAAATGAGTCAAATAGGAAAAGAAGCTGACTTTAAGTCCCTAGAAAACTTGTGCAGTTAAGAGAGCATGTCAGATATCTGTGCATTTTTATAATGAGGTTACATTTATAATATAGTTCTCTACTGTGTCAAATATACATGTACATCAAAGACAAACCTTCAGCAAAGGAGAAAGGGAACTGTGCCAGCAATGAAGCTTTATGCCTGCAGAGTGCTAAGACTTCACACCAGTCTGCGTGTCTGTAGGAGCAACTCTCTAAGTTCATGTCTCTCTCACATTTGTCTGAACAGAAGAACACTGCTTGACAAGAGTAGCTAAAAACATGCAGAAGAAATACCTTGAATTTAAAAATTTGATAACACAGGGGTCAAAGTCATCCTTAGTGGTACAGGAGAGAGAGAGTGATAGGCTTTAAGATGTGCCTCCAACTCTAAGGGCTGCCAATTTCATTCAATTACATGTGTGCCTGTGCATTTTCATTTTGGGATATGTCTATATTCTATACTTGTTTAATAAAAGAAAGAAAAGAAAAGAAAAGAAAGAAAGAAAGAAAGAAAGAAAGAAAGAAAGAAAGAAAGAAAGAAGAGAGAGAGAGAGAGAGAGAGAGAGAGAAAGAAAGAAAGAAAGAAAGAAAGAAAGAAAGAAAGAAAGAAAGAAAGAAAGAAAGAAAGAAAGAAAGAAAGAAAGAAAGAAAGAAAGAAAGAAAGATCTCCACATTTTTTTCTTTTTTCTTTGAAAGGAGATATGTTAAAATCATACATAATACAAGGTACATCTTAAACTCTTCCCCATTGAATTGAGAGACTATGAAAGTTAACAGCTTTCCTTTGATCAGGCTGAGGGCCAAGTGACCAACCTACCCCGAGGAAAGCTGCTGAAGCAGGGTATGCTATTTTGATAGGGTTCACGTTCAGTTCTCAGAAATTTCTTTTCACTAACACTGAAATTGATTTTACAAAAATATTAAAGCAAATGTCAGTTTTGGCTGCTTTAGGGGTAAAGGGATAAACTTACCATGTGTTGAAGAGTTGAGGTGAGCCTCTGCGTTGACACACTATACAAGCTCTCCATGTCAAGGGAGGCTTCTTGCAACTGCATGGCAGCTGTCCTTGCAGCAGGTGAATACCAAGCTTATCTAATTCACCAGTCAACCAGCAGCTAGAACAGTATCATGGACAGGCAGAACTTACTTAATTGAAATGAACTTTTATGTTTTATGGTAAAATCTTCATAATGATAAGTATCAAGTGAATTTGTGTGTGTTTTCCAGGTTCAACCACATGTAAATTTCTAAAAAGTGCATGTAATTTTACATCCTACATAACACTATTTTATTGTACAACTGGTACAACAACCTGTAATTTTATAAACATGTGCATTATTTTATATCCTACACAACAGTATTTCATTGCGAAACTGGTATGTACTGATTGTTAATGTATTTAAAATGTATGCAAATTTAATAGCATATTCTAGTTTTTCATTGTTACATCATGTTTACATAAAAAAAAAAAAAAAGAAAGAAAATACTGAGCAATGTTTGTTCACAAACAAAACAGTAATCTCATCAAACCTATATACAATTTATGGAAACCTGTAGAAACAACAAAATATTCAACACATGTATCATAACTTCTCTGATTGAAGCTGCAGCTTGTATAAGAATATGTTTTTTTTATTTTCCCAAATTGAAGATGAAGTCAGGATGACTCTTCTAATAGAGAGTTTTCCCTGTACCATGACCTGATGAGCTACTATGGTAGCTTCAAATTCAGGACATACTGAGAACACACAAAACATCATAAGGTTGAGTGATAATTTTAGGGTTCTATTTTTAACAAACATACTTTTTACTGCTAAAAATACCAGCGACAGAAAAAAAGTTAATAACATGCTTCTGTAATATTGATAAAATGACGTAAAAACACATGACAATGAAGGAAAAGAAAAACGTAGCATGGTCACACAGTGCAAAATTTGTGCCAGTTGCACACATGAAACTCAAGCGGGAACTTTTATTTTGATTAGTTTATCTTGCAGCCTGAAGTCGGGGTGTGCCTTCTATTAGGGTTTTTCTGCTGAAAAAAAAATGACAGAGATTACAACCTTGCAGATGTCCCAAAGTCGGAATGCATCTTCTAATAGAGAATTTACAGTATTGTCTAGGATGTAAATGTTTTTCTGTTTCATAAATTTATGTTGAAAGTTCAAAGGTCCTGGGCATGTTGGCTACCATGTTGGCAGTTTCCACAGGTGAAACCAGGAGCCATAAGAACAGAAATGTTCATAGTGAATATGTCCCTGGCAAGAAGGACAATTGTTCACAACAACAATGGTTTGCATATGAAAGATGTTTTATCCTTGTTTGGTAGAAAGTGTGGCTTGATAGCCCCCTTTTACATGAAGCAGGGTAAGCTTCATGAGTCAAAATACTTACTGGTGACCTGCAGCTGACCACCTGACATAGACTGGCTTTCTAGGCATGCCAGAGAGTGGCATCTGCATACAGCTTAATAAGAAGGTTAACATTTGTTGTTCAGTCCAGCCATTAGAGTCAGTCATCTCAGATCCCACCAGGGCTTTCCGGGAGTCTGCAACAGTCAGCAACAGTACATCTTCTTCCTTCTCATCATCATAGCACTCTGTGAAAGAAAACACAGACTTTTATTAATCCATAGATCTGTCCAAATATCTAATTTCATGTAACATGCATAATCTGAAATTTTTACACAAAGCACCTAGCTCTGTTGCATCAAATGAGGATGATCTACATGAATGTAAATATGTAAAATATTCATATAATTTACCTTAACTTGTTGCTATGCTTTACGTTCAAACCTTAATATAATGACACAAAAAATCTGACAGTGTTTGCACTGTAACATTTTGGCCCTGGTACTTTTCCTATAAAAGGCAACTATCATAATAATTTAAACCAGCCAGTGATGGATTTGTACAGAGAAAGATAAACATGATCAGCTTTACAGATTTACATTGTTTTGGTACAATGATCTTGTACAGTGACTGATGGGAGCACAAAGTCCACAAAGCTCATTCTAAACCTTATCAACAAAGTGATGATCTACATCACCTGTTTTTCATAATTTTTTTCTTACACTGTTCTAGTTATCTGCTCATTTACATCTTATTCCAACTTAAGAACAGGATTTTCGCAAGTCAATAACCTACGAAACCATATTCATAATCCAGATGGAAGGCTGTCATATTCTTGATTTTGGGTGACCCAGGGTCATGACCAAAGATCATCTGGGTATACCGCCTCTGCCTCAGCCATGGCAAAGATGTATAAATGAGGGGACTTGCAATCAAAAAGGCATGATTTTATAATTTTGTTACAGACTATCATATAATCACTTTTGCACCAGCTTTTTAAGTGCATTATCATGATTATGTAAAAAATATGTGCTAGTTGTAAACATGAGAGTTACACCAATATATAAGGTATGCATACACAGCCATTATCTTTTCTCCAATGTGTTACATGAAGTAGCTAGCAAAACTGGTCAGACATTAAGATTGTGGGATTGCCACTCTCTGACTATGCACCTTTTCCTAGTACTTTTGGCTCATATTTAATAGAATGCTTTCAGTTGTATGATGTGCATGTATATGAATTAAAACTCAAGAGGTAAGTACTGGGCTTTTCCAACAAACTTTCTCCATAATGCTTTTTACCGCTTTTCCAGGATACTTGTATTTGGAAAACGAAGGAGGAAGTAGGTAAACTTCTCACAGTTACTACTCAGACACTGTGACTGTGAGGCTGACTCACCTGCCTCTGTTAATGGTCCACACAATTACCACTCAGATACTATGACGTCATGCATGTGAAGTTGAATAGCCTTGCTCTGTTATGGTCCATACTGTTGGCACTCAGATACCATGACATTTGTAAAGCTATCTCACCTTGCTATGTTATGGTTAATTCAGTTAGCACTCAGAAACTATTTCTCATGTGTTTACAGACTCACCTTGGTCTGTTATAGTCCATATGGTATCTTCATATGGCAGATCTTTGATCTGATAATGTTGGCAATCCAATGGTGCTGACATTTTGACACACCTCACATTTCAGCTGTTGTCTGCCTGTGGACATGTTAAATAAATGAATGAATAAATATAAATATAAATAAACAAACAAATAAATAAATAAATCTGTGACCCAGGAGAACCAGTCAGTAATTGCTTTTTTAAATCCTGGTGACCTTTAATTGTCAGTGAAAACATACACAACTGCATGAAGCATACATATTTTAAAAGGGCATTGACCATATACAGTGAAACCTGTTTTGAGAGACCACTGTCAGCATAAACCACCTGCCTTTTCAGACCATGTTTACCATGTTCCTTTGGCCATCTTTCCCATGTCATTGCACCTCTATTGAGACCACCTGCATTATCTGACCGCTTCTTGGCATGCCCTTGGCATTGAGTTAGTCTCTCAAAACAGGTTTAACTGTATTTTTTAACAGTGAATCGCTGACACAACTGATCAACCAAATCAGTTGTTTTATCAGAAATTACACTTTGACATGTTTACATGGACATTGAAACAGCATCTCACTTGGTCAAACAAATTCTTAATTGTTTGCACTGAGTTTGCACTACCAAAGGTCAGTGGTACAGATTTTTGAGAACTGCCTGTGCTGTTTTACACATGCATTTTATACTAAAATGTAGTTGTCTTGACCAATTAAGGAAAAGGTTTTTAAGTCCATACTTCTGTAAACATGCAAATGTAACAAAATTTAGGCAATTTCAGGAAGAAATGTACAATTCATTATGTAATCTTATAAATTTTATCACTCAGGGAAACAAGTTTCTTAAATAATTGGACTACAGTTTTAATTTTAAAGGTGCTACCATGGACATGGTGCTACTATTGATAGCCAGATGATATTTTGCATGCTCACTATTCATAGTACTCATAAATTTTGTAAAATGTCAGAAGCAATAAAGTTCAAGTTCAACTTCAGGAGGTAGAAAGGGGTGGAGGAACAACTGGAGTATTTAAGTCACATCTTAATCACCACAACGTATAAAGACCGGATTATCACACCATCCTGGCTTGGATGCGAAGTGGAAAATACAGAGCTTATGCATACAGCAGACTGGTCCGGTGACCTACTTTGGTCCGTACTCAACTAGCACGTCACTGTAGCTTTCATTACAACACGTTAAAATTCCTGCACTGAGATGCACAAATGCCATATTTTTATGATTAAAATGGGACTTCCCAACACAATAATTGTACTCCATATATCTTTATTCTATGCGATTCAAAAAACCTACATGCCAGGTTTCGAAGACAGCAACATATGGGAAAGTAGACTTTCGATCCCTATAAAATATCTTGCATAAATGCCTCTTCTTGCTGTTTTTTGAAGTACTAAATTTCAGCAAAATCGCGATAATTTGAGTAAAATCTGATTCTTTCCATTCACAGTTAGAAAGCTCTCAAGAGGAACATAGATACATAACCATGCACATGGAACCTTTTTCTTGACCTCGATCCACTAATGACGGGCTACTCCTGAATAGAAATAAAACGAGCGCAAAGCATGTTAGGTTTCCGGTCAAGCTTTGGCCACTAGAGTGGCGACACACATTGACATCAGAGGGCTGGCTTATCAAGCAGCACGCCTGTGATGTTCAAAGGCACTTAATGGCACAGGGACCCATAAAATTTGTGTGTATTCCACAGTTGTTCCTCCACCCCTTTCTACCACCATGATTTGTTGAAGTTGCTCGAGTTGTTATTTCATCAGTTTATAACAGGATTAGTTTTCTGTAAATCAGCTCTGGGCAGATACCCATTTCATATTTTTTTATAATTTATTTTTCTTTGTTCATCCCATTTACCTGTCAACATCCTTTGTCAATAAATTGGGAGACCTTGCTCCAAAGGGGATATTTTATAACTGATACAGTGATAGTAGGCCCTGCCCTAGCCCCGAGGGACCCCCCCGCCCCCTCCTTCCGGCTCCCCTCGCTCTGTTGGTTAGGGTTAGCCGACAGAGCCGGGGGAGTGGGTAGGTCCCTCGGCTATCATGGCATGCTACCCCCACCCCCCGGCCATGGTCTTGATCTGTTCATGGAGAAAAGAAACTCTAGTTTTATTGCTCCATGATCTGTTCAACTTCAAGTGGATGGGAAGCACTTCTCCAAAATAGGCAAGATCTCCGTCAAAAATTAAAAAAAGTACCACAAAGTCGTAGAACCATAAAATGTGGGAGATTGACAGGTATGCAGCTCAGTGGATATAGAGATAACAGGATTCACATGTGAAGGCTGTGAGCGTAAGCCGTAACGCTAACACTATAACACTAACAGGGAGTAGAATTAACACAAATAGTCTTATTATCGCTCAAATATAATTCAAATCCATGTAATCGTAAATCTTTTCACTTTATCAATTCAGTTTCCTGGGCACATTTGCTTTGATTCACTAAGCTACTTTACTTCCCATATATTTTGGCTGAAGGCATTTATCTTACGTCGATAAATGCAAAACTGTGATCACTGCGTGGCCACCAGCTGTCAAGTGGTCGCCATATTGAAGAAATGTCTTCTGAAAGGGAGCAGGCATTAAATTTTTGCCGTGACTGGTTTCGCTGCTCGAGTAGGCGTGGTTTTCTTCACGCGTTGTAGGTCAAAAGTCCTGGCGTTGAAATGCAATAAAACACAATTCATATTTTGTTTGTTGTGATTTACCTCGTAATAATGTGATACATGTATTTTTCCGCCTTTCCTCTTCTTCTTCTTCTTCTTCTTCTTCTTCTTCTTCTTCTTCTTCTTCTTCTGCTTCTTCTTCTGCTTCTGCTTCTTCTTCTTCTTCTTCTTCTTCTTCTTCTTCTTCTTCTTCTTCTTCTTCTTCTTCTTATTCTTATTGGCCTTTCTGCAATGATTAGGCCTACAAGGCTACATGACGTAAAACACAGCTGTGCCACAGCCAGGCACAAGGTTTAAAAGGCAAACAGACGCTTGGCAGGGAAGGAAAGCCTTGATAACCACCTAATGACACTGCAATAATTGGAAAAGGGGTAATCCTATGGCTATGATACACATGTAATTAAGATCTATACTGCTTGTTGGAAAACAACGTTATGATTAGGGGACACCATAGAGTTAGCACTATTTTTGGAAGGTGATAATTAGTCGGTATCAGATGGCACTGCATGTACTTCACAACCAGAACTAAAGCCTTTTCTCCTGGCTGACAATTCCTTTGCCCTAAAAATTGTACACCTGCAGCACATCCATGTTGCACAATCACATTTACTTATCAAATTTATTTATTTGTTTATTTTTTTACATATATATATTTATTTACTCAATCTTGTATTTATTTACTTATCTAGTTTAGCCCCAACGGACCTCCCCACGCTCGGTAAACTTGGCCACCCGCAAGGTTACCGAGCGTGGGGAGGTCCCTTGGGGGTATATCTAGTTATGACAATTGAACATGAGCTATCACTCAATCAGCAACACTCACACACGAATGAAATTGTTCAACATTTATATTGGGCCTATAAAAAAAAACATAATATACATCCTCAAAAATCACATCATCGTAACATATATTCAGACAGGTAAAGGTATTTGTGTAACCAAGTTGACCAGTGTTGGTTGTATAGTGGACTTGACTTCTCACTGTGCTATATTTGATAATATCAAAACAAACACCAGCAAGTTGGTTGAGATAGCTGTATTGTACTTTTGGTTCAGGTCTTAGCCAGCTCTGGTGATTTGTCCCTCTGTAACTCTATTTGTTGGCCAGATCTTACGTCTAACTTATTGCACAACGATTTCATTATAGTTTCAATTTAGAAAAAAGATGTAATGCTATTTTTATACTGAATGTTCAGCAGAATTTAATTAAATAATTTAGCGGTTCTAAATGTACTTCAAGTGGTACTATATACAATTTAAAATACTCAACAGGTGGGTGCCTATAATTGCATTTAAAACGGTTGGTATTATTCAATTACGCAGATAGCAAACACTTATCAAACAATAAAACTATTATCCAATTACGTAGATAGCAAACAATACTTGTGGGAGACCACCAGTAAAAGGGCACAAACAATTACTATATTGTAAAAGCATAATAAAACATAACTGCACAAGAGCTGTTGTGCAATAGTGCTTACATGACTAAAACAGTTGTGCTCACAAACTAAACTTAATTGTATGCTTACTCAGCTAAGTTTAAATTTTGGGTATTTTCATAAATGATACAAATATTAAATTAGATTAGATTAGATTAGATAATTACGGCTTGGTAGGAAATATTATTCCATATAAGCCGCTCACAGTTAATTACACAATTGTCATATTGGGTTTAAGAGGATGATCTAGTGCTCTATAAGTATACAAAACTGGATGGTCCTTAAAATGTGAATCTAACTTATTTTTAAATGTTAATATGTCAGGAGCATGTACAATGTCACTCGGTAATGTATTCCACCAGTCTGAAATCCTTTGACCAAAGAAATATTTACGAACATTCGAAATGTTCCTTATTTTTAAGAGTCTCAATGAGTGACCTCTAGATCTTGCATTTTCCAGGAAGGGTGGTAAGCAGGTATCCAGATCATAGTATTCCCCATGCGTGTACTTGTAAGCACAAATGAGGTCACCTCTTAATCTCCTGTAAACCAGAGTAGGCAATTTGAGTGTTCTCAGCCTATCCTCATATGATAAATCACTTAAACCTGGTACCCTCTTGGTCGCTCTTCTCTGGACAGATTCAATCAACTCAACCAGTCCCCACTTCCCTGGAGACCATATAGGTGCAGCATATTCCAGATGTGAACGAATTATACATTTATAAAGAGGTAGGAAGGTTTCCTCATTGATATATTCAAAGGATCGCCACAAAAGACCGGTTATTTGATTAGCCTTTTTCACAATGTTATGTATATGATCATCAAATGACAAATCCTAACTGATTAACACCCCTAAATCTTTCTCAGCGACTGATTCAGCTAGGTTAATATTTCTATCGGAAGAAGTCATTTCATATTGATAGTCAGGATGGTTATTTTCTAATCTCAAAACTGTACATTTTGGAGGTTGGAAAGTGAGTTGCCATTGTTTTTCCCATAGTTGTAAACGCTTTACGTCGTTATGAAGCTCCATACAATCAGTAATGTTAATTGCAGGTTTGAACATTTTTATGTCATCAGCAAAAAGTTTAATGAATGATTTAACAACTTCAGGAATGTCATTCACATATGTAACAAAAAGCAAAGGTCCCAACACACTTCCCTGAGGGACGCCGCTGATTACCTCTGACCATGATGAAGGAGCTCCATTTACACATACTCTCTGTTTTCTGTCAGACAAAAAGTCACTTATCCATGATAATACTTTCCCAGTAATTCCGTAACTTTCTATCTTTTTTAGGAGACGTTGATGTGGGACAGAGTCAAATGCATTTCGAAAATCTAAATAAATAACATCCACTGGCACTCCCTACTCAAACCATTCAGTCCATTGGTCTAAGCATTGTAATAGCTGCGTAATGGTTGATCTACCTTTAATAAAACCATGTTGTTGTTTAGCAAACAAGTTAAATTTTTCCATGTGTTTCGTTATTTCAGCCCTTATAATGGATTCCAGCAGCTTGCATAGTACAGCAGTCAGACTAATGGGTCTATAATTACTTGGAAGTTGTTTGCGGCCCTTTTTGTGAATTGCAGTGATGTT
>CAXHWN010001213.1:28860-68860 GCA_964020975.1 Hermodice carunculata
GGCAAGTTTCCAGTCTTTTGGAATTTTACTTTCATTGATTGCCTGTTGAAAAATTAGTTGAATTGGATATTTCAGCACTGTTGAAAGTTCTTTCAATATTCTTGGGTGAATGTTGTCCGGGCCCGCCGAGGTGTTCACTTTTAAATTAAAAATGATAAAAACTATAGATCATTTACACATCACTGTTACATTTGTCAATGCTGTTATCTCAGGAAGGCAAAGTAATAACTGCACATTTCCATGTTCAACATCACTGGTCAGCTGTGCTCTGTAGTGGAACTATCTACACGTGCTTTCTTTGAGAATCTCCTTATATTTTGGTAAATAAAGACAGTAATCAAACGTTGCCTCCAAGGCAGATAGAAAAAAAAATGTTATCTCTACTCAGTACACCCAATACAGTACTAGACGTAACACCTGGGCTTGGGTCTGAGCGAGGGCCGTGCAAGGCTTAGCCTTATGGCCTTCCTTCACAGTATTATTTGTTGTGTACATGTATTATTTAACTATGTTGATGTGAAAATAAAGAATTTGACTTTGGACAAATATGACCCTTAGGCTCAGACGTGAGAATTTGGACTGTGGATAGAGTTGATCAAGTACACTTTATGTGGAAAGTAATGAATTAATCGGGTTGTTTTGTCTGTGCCCTTTATGTCACTGTGAAAACAATCTGTCTGCATGAAGGTCCTTGTCCTCTTCACAGGAAACTTGTCATCTTCAGCCTATTCAAAATAAATTTATGGTCCCTTGAATTCAGCTTGCGACCTTGACAAGGTGACCTCGCTGTCCAACATGGCGTCCACGCTGGTTACAGGTAAACAACAGTTGCACAGGAGAGTTCCTCTCTCAAACTGTTTGTAAACCACACTGAATCAACAGTGATCATCTGAATTTACTCACGGTAAGCAGCTGACTTTGAATCATGATCAGTCGTCATGGCATGCATTTGTAACTGATTAACTTTCAGACAATAGCTGCTATTTGTTTGACAGACGACACCTCCATTCTCCAAAATGCTTAGCCATGATGGCTTAGCCTGGCGGATTTGGAGGTGAACAAGTGACTGGCCACACTGAGATGCCAGGTAGGACTACATCATTGACGTGGACCATGCGTTGTGGAGACTCTCTCAGCCTGGCCGGGCACTGCCTGGTCACCCCAGAGATGAACAAAATAAAGTATATGACGTAAGAATGATGGCTAGCCCGGGCAAAGCCCAGGGCCAGGACTTTGTGTTGGCTTTCACATAATAATAATAATAATAATAATAATAATAATAATAATAATAATAATAATAATAATAATGATAAAATAATAATAATAATAATAATAATAACAACAACAACAACAACAACAACAACAACAACAACAACAACAACAACAATAGCCAATAACAACAACAACAACAACAATAGCCAACGACAACAACAACAACAATAATAGCCAGAGCCGAGGGGTCCACCACACACTCTCTCACAGCTGTTTTGGGCACAGGCGTATGAAAATATTCTGAGTGCGAGAGCACCGATGCTGCTTGTGTAGTAATACCACAAGGCCAGTATCCCACGACCAACGTTACTCATACCACTCCGTATACATGTGAATAAAGTACATATTCCTTACTTGAATATGGAAAAACCATACATGTATGTGTTCCTTATCTGTTATTCCCCATGTTGAATAAAGTTTCAGGGCGTTTCCAAGCGTACGGTGCACAACACACTTACATTACTGTCGCCGACGCCTGTTTTGTCCAGATACTTTTGCTGTTTATCTTCCGTTTTCATGACCGGAAAGAGTGAAAATGGCAACCTAATAGCTGCAACCGCACTTCGCTCTTCATGGGTACCCAGTGGTGGCTTCACAAAGTTGTCCAGGTTGGTTATCAGGTGCTACGCCTTTATTGCAGTTGCATCGGCACACCAGCTATGACGTTGCCATTTTCACAGTGTGTGAAGTCATGGTGGTGCCACTGGTGGTATTAAGTGGAACTAGCATCCTGGGTGTTAAAAGTACATTAAATTCATTATTTTTTTATTAATTGAGATGGAACTTCTAAATTTACACCAAAAATGGGTCAATGATAAAATATTGTACAATTTTTGGTGACGTCTGATTTTTTTGTTTAAATTTTACACAAATTTTTCAAAATTTAGTTGCAGAATGGGCTTCCAAATGGACATTTGAGATAGATAGATAGATAGATAGATAGATAGATAGATAGATAGATTAGATAGATAGATAGATCGATCGATCGATCGATAGATCGATAGATAGATCGATCGATCGATCGATAGATAGATAGATCGATAGATAGATCGATAGATAGATCGATCGATAGATAGATCGATCGATAGATAGATCGATCGATAGATAGATAGATAGATAGATAGATAGATAGATAGATAGATAGATAGATAGATTAGCGTGACGCTAGTTTACATTTTGTCCCTGAAATAAATATTTACAATATATACACATAAAAAGAAGAATGTCAATAAAATTCAAGGCTTGGTTTTCCAGTAGCTCCTTTTAAACTTTTCCAGTGATGGTTCCAGACGAACAGATTCCGGAAGTTTCTTCCAATTGAAGGGGCCGGAGTAGGAGAAACTATTGCGAAATATATCAATTTTAGGTTTAGGGACATATAGGAGGATTTGCTGGTTGATCTGGTACTTCGTGTGGAAACGCCGCTCGTAGTTGTCAAAACCTCTGAGCTTCTGGGGGCTTTGCCCCATGGACCCTCACTGGGGACACTGCCCCTGGACCCAAGTGGGGGTCTAGGCACCCCGCCACATCCCCAGCCTGCACCTACAGGTTTCCACTTCAGAAGTCTGTTGGATCTACAGAATTGAAATCATTCTTCTTGGACCCTTTGATCAACAAAAATAGAATCAAAGAACTCTTAACATGAATGTTTCCTTCAAATAAGTACATATCAATGGTTCCTCATCAAAATGCTAAAGGTGGGGTCAGCTGGGTAAATCCTGTTTGTTAAAACAACATGTCTTTGAGAACAAAGCAATTTTAACATGGAAGTAATCTTAAGAAAATAGAACTGATTGGTCTTAGACCACTTTGTAATGAAGGATGTTACACGGAAGCATCATTGTACAGCATATGTACATGTGCTACATGCACATGCAGATGTTTTCATATAGAATATAATATTGTAATATGGTACCAACTGTTTTGGTTGGCAGAGCTGCAACACGCTCACCTTTCAACTCTGTGGCCAGGGTTCGATTCACGGCCGGGGAGGCATGTGGAAAGAGTTCCTACCACTCTGATTGCGCATGGTGGCTTTCCCGAGTCCTTCGTTTTCCTCCAGCCAACATGTAGGTAGGAAAGTATGCGCCACCATCTGTGCCATGGAGAGTGATTAAAATAGGCTTGGCCTGCTTTGCAATCCATGTTAAAGATATGGGTTTATACTATATTGCGTGTATCAATAGTTGTGTTAAAAGCCTACAAATAGAATATTTAAATTTTTTGTAGAATGGATTCACCTTGCCATGGCTCCGCTCTCTTCAGTTGATGACGTCATTGCAGAGGTTGTGGACAAAAAGCTGCTTTTGCTCAACTTGAGTCATCGTGAGATTGCCATACTTCCAGGTTGCTTGCAGAAGTTGAGCTGGTTGAAGCAGCTGTTACTGAACAACAATAAGCTGATGATGCCACCAACAGAGCTTATACAGATGCAGAAGTTGGAGGAGTTACTCCTGGACCACAATCAGCTGACAATGTTGCCCACTGGGATTGGCCAACTCAAGTGTCTTACCTGCCTCAGCCTTAGTTCCAACCCTATAAGTTACCTTCCCCCAGAAATAGGTGATCTGAGAAACCTAACGGAACTATGGGTGACAGACACACAAATTATTAGCTTGCCACCAGAGATTGGACTCTTGTGGAAGTTACAGAAGTTTGGTGCTAGATCGAATAATATCTCATCAATTCCAGACGAGATTCATCATTTACAAAGTCTGCAGTGGTTTCAGCTTGCAGATAATAAGTTGAGGTCCTTACCTAAAGCTTTTGGCAAACTAGGTCAGTTGTCATACCTAGGCTTAGAAAATAACAACTTTGAGAGTGTACCTGAGTGCCTGTGTCATCTGCCAATGTTAACATCTCTCAGCCTGCGAGGCAACAAAGTACATGAATTGACTGATGATATGGTGTTAGGCTTGTCCAGGCTCACAAAGTTGGACTTGAGGGATACCGAGCTAAGTCATAGGCCAAGTCACTGGAAGGTAACGTATGCTAAACAATATATCTATGATTTGTCATTTCATATGCTTAAAATACAGTGTATTACAAAACAACAGTTTACCATGAATTATTATGGAAATCAAACACAAAGTATAAGTTTTGAGCTTTATATATTGGCACTTTTTGCCTTTACGTTAACTCAGTGTTTTTCTGTACATGAAACTTGGCTTAGTAAAAACATGTAACACATTGATCTATTTTTCACATAAAGCAAAATAAAAGATCTGGTATTTTGTTGATTCAGAAATTTGACACATGGGCAGTGTTTGATCCATTATGCTTTATTTGACTACCTAGTGGTCCCTGTTTTGAAGGACCACCCCAAGGGTATGTCCAAAGGTGGTCTTATACAGAGGCAGTCTGTCAAATAAGGTCAAATAACATGGACACAATAGCACTAGAGACCTGAGAAATGTGGTCACAGGTGGCAGGTTGTCTTACACTGGAGTGCTTTTTAGGAGCAGGTGGGACTGCTTTCTGTACAAAACAGCAGCTACATTGTATCTCAAGAATTTAGAAGAAAATGAGGGGGAACTCAACTTCAGAATGCTTGAATGCACTTATAATAGGCAAGATCCCATTCATAGCCTTTGTGCTTTTCCTTTCAGTTGAAAATGTCAACAGTCTTAAATCCAGACGATGGGCCTGTTTGTTCTTTGCAGGGGCCTTTATGTAATATGTACGGCTTTTTACAGACACTGTTTGAAATTATTTGAACTTACTTGCCCCAGTATGTATAGATATGCATACATACATGTAGAGCCATGCCTAATAATTTTTATCAGACACGCCCAATTCTTGGAAATCATTGATAATTTTGCCATTCTTTGACAAGATGTATGAAAAAAATGGTAATCTAATAAGCACAGAGAGACTGATGTCAGATCAAAGGCAAGTTGGCCTTTTTTGAAATTTGCATATTTTAGACACAATGTCAGCTTTTAGATAGAAAATATCCGTTATATATTTTTGCTGAAATTCAAAATGTTTCCTCATCTGATAACATTATTATAGGAGTTATTTACCGGCCACCTGGCGCACCCTTAGATGACTTTAATATCCATCTAGAAAATATATTAGACATAATTAAAAAGGAAAACAAATATTGTTACTTGATGGGAGATTTTAATATAAACTTACTTAATAGCGAAACACATGCAGGAACCGCAACCTTTTTGGATATTATGTTTTCCCACTTCTTCATACCATCAATTAACAGACCAACCGGTGTCAGTGAAAATTCGGCTACTCTTATGGATAATATCTTCAGTAATGTTTCTGGGCAAGATAGCAATCCAGTTAATGGTATACTTTATACCGATATATCCGATCATTTCCCAGTATTTCGTATTTGTTTTACTCAAAAATATATGTAAATGAACCTCTGCCTCATTATAAGCAAATTCTTGATTCTACAACATTAAATGATTTTAAAAATCGTCTTACTTCCCATGACTGGAACCCAGTTGTATCAAGTCATGATCCCAATCAAGCCTTCTCCTTATTATAAACCTATCTTTACAAGCAGGTATATTTCCAGATGACATGAAAATAGCGAAAGTTCTTCCATTATTTAAAAAGGGTGACCCAGAAATCTTTTCTAACTACAGACCTATTTCTTTACTTTCCTGTTTCTTAAAAGTGCTTGAAAAGTTGTGTACAATCAGTTATTGACATATCTAGATGACCTAAATATTCTATACCAACTCCAATTTGGTTTTCGTAAGAAATATAACACTGAATTAGCTATAGGTTTTCTATCTAATAAGATATCGGAGGCTTTTGAGAGACAAGAACACTCCATAGGAGTTTTTCTTGATCTCTCAAAGGCTTTTGATACCGTCAACCATTATATCCTAATGACTAAATTAATGTCATATGGCATTCGTGGGTTACCACTGCAATGATTTTCATCCTATTTGTCAAATCGTTATCAATGTGTATACTTTCAGAATGAAAAATCTAATTTGTTAAATGTTAGCCATGGTGTCCCTCAAGGTTCAATCTTAGATCCTTTGTTATTTCTCATTTATATAAATGATTTATTTGTTGTATGTCCAGAATGTTTATGTCTATTGTTGGCTTATGATACAAGTTTACTTTTCTCTGACAAAAATTTTCAAGATCTAGTCCTAAATGTTAACCAAACCTTAGAAAGGGTATCTACATGGTTTCAAGTCAACAAACTTTCTGTAAATGTCGAAAAAACAAATTATATAAATAATAATGATATTAAAATTGAAATAAATAACTCAAATATATTACAAGTGACAAAAGTAAAATTTTTAGGAATTTGGATGGATGACCATTTAACCTGGAAATTCCACCTAATATATATTTCTAACAAAATCAGTAAAGTGATCGGGATATTGAAAAAAGTAAAACAAAGTGTTGGTACATATATTTTAAGGAATTTATACTTTCCATATTTTACATATGGCAATATCACCTGGGCAGCAAATTATAAATCAAATGTGGATTGTTTAATTAAATTACAGAAAAAGATTATAATGTCAAATTCAGGCTTTAATGATCACACAGAACCAATTTTCCGAGAGTTATGTATTATGAAATTTGAATTTTTAAACAAATTCCTAACTTGGTTATTTATGTTTAAAATATTGAATAATCTTTTACCGGCATTTTGTCTAGATCTGTTTATTGTTAACCAAGATATTCATCACTATGACACTAGACAGAAACATAACTTACATATATTTCGTTATCAGGTTAACACCTCTTTATTTTCTATTAAGATTAATGGACCAAAAATTTGGAATGAACTCCCAATATCTTTACGAACATTGTCATCCCTTTATGCCTTTAAAAGTAAACTCAAGAAGTTGTATATGGAACATATTTAGATGATGCTTTCTGTTGTTATATTGTAATGTTAGCAAGAATCTCTTTATTATTTCTTTACTTACACATGTATCTCTTATTAGTTTGCTTATGAAGCAAGAAGTTTATCATTTATATTTATAACTTTCATTTGTGTACCTTATGCTCCATGGCTAAGGGTATATAAGCCCGTAAGGGTTTCAGCCCTCAATTTATGCCTTGTATGATTTGTATCGTAATTTTTTTTTTGAAATAAAAAAAAAACTTCAAACTTCAATAGTCGGCAAGAGTTATTCAAGACCCATGCAATGAAGTGTGCAAAACAAAGTTGTAAATCTAATCTGTATTAAAATACAGAGGTTCTCACCTCAAGGGCTGGGATATAATTTCCTGCTAGAAGGTGAACAAAAAATAATGTGGAGCCAAATACCTTCCTAAGTCTGACATTTGGCCATACCTAACTTTCTGCTCATGACAGGATTTTCTCGATCATGTCTTGTAAAATGTGTGGGCATTCACAATCCAAAGAGTGTGATTTGACAAGGAGGGTATGCCAACAATGCACAGTGTTCGGTCTTTTTTGCGGCACTGGCAAACAACATCAGTAAATGTAATTTAAATTTCAGCTAAGCAATGAATTCAACCTAGTGCCTAGCTGTCCGACAATCTAACTAGATGTAATTCCTAATCAAAGCTTTCTGCCAAGGGTACATCTATACAACTTTACAGTGAGAAAGATAATTGATTACGCAAACAGCCGATAAGTTTTTCCCACTGACATCATTCCTATGTGACATCTAAAATTATGTGGATAAAATGTTTATAAACTTTGTTAAGTGGCATTATGTACAGGGTATGCACAAGAACCTCCTTTGTGTCCATGTCCATCAACTGTTTGAGTGCCAAATTTTGGACTGAGTCAACAGCTTTTCTTGGAGCACATTGTGCACTGAGAAAAGCTCTTAAGCTTAGATATTCCATTTCTCTGGAACTATAGGCATGCTGATAATTCAGACTGGTTTGACTTAAGTAGATTGACTTTAGTCGTGATTGGCACTGAAAGAGTTAAAGCCACAAAGTACCAAATTGATGTGTTTGCAAACGTTAAATGATGCAAGGTATAATGGGGCCAGTTGTAAGCCACAGGTTCACTCTCCTTCTCCTCTGGGCGCCTTGAATATGCAGTAATCAAGACCTACAAGTGCCAAAACCACTGTTTGCCTGTGACATGTTCAGTGATGGCATACTTGATAACGCCCTTGTGTATCATATGTATGTACACATTAATTGCATGTTTATATCAATGTACCATAACAGGCTTTGATATGCACCGTGTACATTATATAGACAATTACTCTGTGAACCCATAGAGTGCTGAAAGATCCAACTGTCAAAATAGCATGACATTCAGGTGTGACAGAAGAAAGCTTATTGAGGCCAGTGACCAGTGACCAGTGCACTTTGGTAGCATTGAGAGACTGCCATATGCCTTTATTCTTTGTTACAACATAGTATGAAAATAAAAAAATGACAAAATGTTGAAATATTTTATTCCAGGTTTAAGCATGTCTTTTGACAACCTCAAAAAAGTATCAAGCATGCATACATATTCCAATTTAATTTATCGCTAAATTATTTTGCAGTGTCAATAAATAGGGTATTACATGTATTATGATTTTTATCCTCTGTCATTTAATGATCATACATGATGGAAAATGCAAGCAAAAAAGTGTCAAGTATGCATAAATATTCCAATTTAATTCGTTATTTTTTGTGTCAATAAATAGGGTGTAACATGTACATGTACAGTGTATTATGATTGTTATCCTCAGTCATTTAATGATCATACATGATGGAATATGCAAGCAAAATAAGTTGGTTACAGATACAGTGTTTCGGCCATTGTTCTTAAAACATCTTGATTATTATCACTTGTTTATTTAAATATTTACAGGTTTTGCATGTTATAATATAACAATTTGGACAGAGTTTCAATTCAATCTATGTTTCTGTGCCATCAGTGAAATAAGTAAAAATTATAATGCAGTGTACAGTGAAATGAATTTAATTTACAGTGTGTACAATGCTGTAGCAGTTTTTCCTGGTTTTCACCGTAGTGCCAGAACTTGTGGCTGTTTTGATTTTCTGTCTACAAATGAGACCACATGAACTGGAAATGTCAGTCTTCACACTGAATTTGATGTTGGGAGTGTCGGCTGAGTGTATTCATTAGGTGTATGCAAGCAAAGGTCAATCCTAGGGCTTCAGTCTGTACTCACTTTTGGTGCTGATCCCTCAGACCATTTCGTGTAAAAATGCAAGTAAACTTGAGATAAACAGATGACTGGAACTTCTTCCCATCATGTACTTGTTTGGCCTTACAGTGTCCAGTGCTTGTTTTGAGAACCTTCTTATTCATCATGCTCATGGCAACAAACCACACATTAATCTACATATAATGTGCAAGATGTATGAAAGCTTAGCACTCTTCTATTTATATATTTCAATCAATTAATTCAGATTAGCTCAGATATTTTGAAATTAATAGACTGAAATAATGGGAAAACAGAAAGTGCCTCCATATACTTAATTTGAGTAAACTTTACCACAGAAACTTATTATCTGAGTGAATGATATAAGGTCCATTTACTGGTATTACTGCCATTATAAACTTTTATTAGCATTTCTTGTTTTTTGGCTAGTGCTAATGAATGGTAATGTAGAATTAAAATATAGCCTGCAAGAAAATACATGTATTCCCAGTCGTCTGGCAGCAGCCACAATGAACAACGGAAAGGTCGTGTCTTTTTGTCCATGTTTTGTGTCTGGAATATCACATCAGTGCATTTTTAAAACTAAAGTTGATAATTTTGGATATATTTTACATCATTTTTGCCTTTTTCTTCAGGGCTTGGACTACATTTTTGTTGGGAAGACAGGGTTAGAAGACAAACCATTCAATGCAGGAGATGGCACTACTCTGAATGGCATCCCAGAGGAAGATGAATTCAGTGGGTCTGATGATATGTATGAAGTGTCTTGACACTAGGATATCTACATGTCATTGTAGTTTGAATGTGAGTTTTTGTAATTTACACAGCATAAATATGAATAAACATGTGACAAAAATTTTAATATGTGGGACTGCACAGGAATGTATGACACCCAGCCACAATGGAAAACAGATCAAACATTTGATAAATATGTGGGTTGAAGATGGATTCTATTGCAATGGAAAATCAACCAAAGCACCTTTGTTTGTTTGTTTGTTTTTTTTCCTCATAAAATATACTGAAGAGAACATTTGATTTATGTGAATTATATCCCAAAATTGTAAACAATGGGAGAAAAGAAAGAAACAACAAAACACATACACTTATACACTTGTATTGGGGTATTTGGAGACCCATATCTTGTTTACTTCTAATATCACCATCAGCACTGGAAAAATCTTGTGATGTCTTTGGAACTTGTAAGACTTTTCTACACATTTCTGTTTTTAACGAGCCTAGTGACAGTTTGAGAATGAGTTGGCAAGTAATGCAGAAATCATGTATATTTTACCATTCATGGTGTCACATGGTTGAAAGCTACCAAAAAACACTTATCTGGCTATTTACAATGAGTCAATAAGTTGGTGGCTAGCAGACAACACCTGGAGGCTAGAGCTCTAAGTTAGAATCAGTTTAAGTATCAGCTATTTATTGTTGGTGTTTCTGATTTATAGATTGTAAGAAAATTGTACTAGTTATAAGTTACTAATATTGAGTGTAACTTAGAGATTTAGCTTCTGGGTGTTGTCTGCTCTCCGTCAACTTACTGATGTTAGACTAGCCCCATGACAGTGGACCCTGCATCTTTTGGAGATCCATCTGGAAGCCAAGACTAACCTCCTAATTAAACCACTCTGTTATCCTTCTTCAGCAACTTACAATTAGTCAGTACATGTGTAAAAAGAAAAGAGTACATTTCCACATGCATAAAGAAAAGGTTTATACTTCCAGAACAAACAGGACGGTGGCATACATGTAATTACAGAAACATGATTTGACTTTCTCTTGTTCATTCAAAAGTACATAGGCTGCATTATTGTATATACCACAGTATTTCTGCAGTGAAGAGTTCTTTGTTAATTTCAGTAAGCTTACTGTTTGAATGTTAATTTCAGTGATATTATTGCATCAATGTTAATTTCGGTGACATTATTGGTTGAATGTTTATTTCAATAACATTATTGCTTGAATGTTAATTTTCAGTGACATTATAGCTTCAAATGGACCTGCCTTCAGACCAAAATGTGTGAAATGTTTGTGATTTTGTTCTTACAGAAAGTGGCAAAGAAACTGACTGATGCCTGCAGATGCCTTTACAACTATTCATCTCCACTTCGGACAGAACACTGTGGACTCAGACAGGCCTTGGCAGTCGCTCCGCATTGAACAGTCAATTGTACACATTATACCAAGTCCATAGAGAACTTTATTTTTTTGGCAGAACTACATAGCTATCAGGACTGATGACCATTAGCTTAGCCTTAATGTGGTATATGTGTACAGTGATACCCCCCCCCCCCCCCCCAAACGTGAGACCTCTCTGGCCAAAGGCCATACTTCTTGTATCACCATTATTTTCATGCATCAAACATCCTTTTGTATTTTTGTTTCACCGAAGAAAGGCTACCCCTCCAATGTGACCATTTTCTAGTACAGTAAGCCCTTATTACATGGGGAAAATGCTACTTTCTTTCAGTTGCCTTGGAGACCAATCAACAGTACCCTTTGTATCAGTAACACAGGAGACTATACATATGGGTACCCCTGTTTTGAGAGATCCCTGTCTGTTAATTTCAACTGGTCTGGGAGACAGCTTTTCAGAGTCACAGATCATGTTCTTGCCATATTAAGCTGCTTATCCAGAGAGAAACCTTGACTGAAAGACCTGACAGTAAGGATAACATATTTAGGGTCTGCAGTAAATGACAAACCTTGTTCACGTTGCCTGGAAGACTGACCAATGGTATGTCTTGTCTTTGTAGTTAGGGAGACTATCCTATTGTATGTATCTTATTGTAACAGGCTAAAATACCAATCAATACTCTACCTGGTGCCAGCAGCCAGATACACAGACTAACAGTATTTAATTACTTTTGCATTTTATTTATACTATTCAGGTCACATGACAAGACTTGTTGATACTTGGTTTAGCATATTTTATTGAACAACAGAGAATGAGAAATGGGGCATGTCCCTATATTGATAGTTCTCATAAAAAAAAAGTACATACTTGTTTAAATATCCCCAGAATTGCCTTCTGTCTGATCTTGCTGCTCTTTTTTTTCCAAACTGGCCATTTGAAGGGGCTAGATGGTGCTGCCACCTTACATCCAGCTTCATAACTAAAATGGCAAAACTGATGATATTTTAATTAACATGATCAAGTTGGTTTTATGATAAGCATTGATTCATATGTACATATATATATATATATATTCTGGATTACAAAATGAGATTCATTATAAATAAATAACCACCAAAATGGCACAATCCAAATGGCCTAAATGTAATTCCTGGTCAACAAAGATCTTGTCCACTTTTACTTGCCAAATCTGCTATTCTCTTCACATGTATGGTGCTTGTTATGGGCTGATCCAAGTCAGAGTAGTATGATCCATGAACAAGCAGACAAAATCTTATATCCAGAAACTGCAGAAACTGGGTGCAAAATAAATCTGTGTGACACAATTTGGGAACATATGTGTTTCCCAAAGTCAGTCTTGTTTACCGCGGATTAAGAGTAGGTCAATATTGCCAGAGTTGAGTGACCCAATTCTCTGGCTTTTCTGTTATACAATAATAGACTTGACAATACATCAATTAAAGATAAGAAATTTTGTCAAAGCAGACATGAACTCTGCATAGACATACTGAATTATTCACCATCAGAGTATTGACAAAAGACTTGTTTATTCCATGAAGACCCTTCTAGAATTCACAATTCTGATGTAATACAGCTTATCCATCTAGGATTTAGACTTTGCCTACTGCTATTACCAAATGATATGGTGGTTAGCTTACAGTAAGGTGGCCTGGAGTCTGTATAATTAAGAACTTCATTTCCTGGTTAGAATGAGACTGAGTGAATGGCTTCCTGGTTATGGGTTGGGTGAAATGCGCATTGTGTTGATGCCATGCATGCTATCATGACCGGTCGTGTCTACAATGGTCACCAAAAATGTTTCTGTTAATACAGGATTGAAGTAAAAGCCTTGAAGACAGCACTGATGTACAGCCTGACAACTTTGATCAGTTTGAGCAGGAAAGGATCAATTAGCTAATGGCACCACACTATAATGATTTGACTCATTTCATGACCAAAAAAGTGGCATTATATAAATTGCCTGAAATCAAGTGACAGTTGCGTATATAAAATTATATTTAGGGTGAACTACATCAACTTGAATATCAACATACCCCATCTGAATTTTTGGGGGGTTTTTTTGTTTTGTTTTTGTTTTTTTACATTGCCTGTGGTGAGTCTGACTCCAATAGTGGTAATGACAGACAGGTGGTGCATGGCTCACCAGATAACACCAAATTAACTCTTTCAGGACCAACTGTGAGGAAAGTCAAAATACGTAAAAATGAACAGCTCTGATTTATAATAAGGGTGCTAGATTCATGTTTCTTGTAAAAAGACCTTTCATGCAAGTACCAGCATGCCTGTAGTTACATAGAATATAATAGTCCAGGTCAACAGCTTTCCTCAATACGCTGTGGGCACATTACACCCAAAGCTTGTTGAGGAAAGCTGTTAACTCAGTCAAAATTTTGCACTAAAAGAGTAAAGCAATTAAGGTTTTCCTGTTGGCCATTATATAGGGAATCGGTTAAACTGACTCCTATTTGCAATGGTAATGACATGAAAACTTGACATTTCATGCATAAAGGATACCAGCTTATTTTTTCAAAAAGGCCCTTGTAAAGGTTTTGCCCTGTTGATATGAGACATACCTTTTACGTTTGTCGGTTCTCTAGGGCTATCAGAGACTACTCAAAGTGTCAGATGTTTCATGTTTATATCAGTATGATGAATTTCAGCATGAAAGCTACACAGAAAAGGTCTTTTTTGATGTACATTGTAAGCGTAACGAGGATTATTAAATGGTCCTTTTTAAACAGGGATTACCCATCTAAAATCAATTTATTTCCACCAAAAAACATGAAAGGCATAAAGTCTTTAAATGGTATTATAAAAGAATGAAAGTTTTGACTTGAGCACCAGAGTTCCACCGGGTTCAAAATAAAATGTCAGTTACAGTGATCAAGGACCTGAAGTGATACATCACCTGCTAGTTTCCAAAGCCTTTATCTTGTGTGCAGATATGACCTGTGACCCGGACTAGTCAGCTAATCAGAATAGGACCCTTGGACTGTGAATGGGATACCTCATAGCATGTGAAACACAAAATGTCTGCACATGGGTAGGATTGTGGGTGGGGGTGGGGGTGGGGGTGGGGGTGGGAGTGGGGGTGGAAGGTTGAGCAACACTGTTGGTTGGTACATGACTTTTACAAGTGGATGCCAAAGTCTGCAAAATAATGTTCCCATGCAAATTTTTACAGTCATATATGGTACAACATGAATATATCATAAAGCTGTGCGGAAGTCGATATGAGGTACATTTGTAAAAGTTACTAGCAGTAGCAGTAACCACACATCTGCTTAATAAGACACACTGAGTAGAAAGCAGCAGGTTCTGTCTTCATTCAGTTGCTCAGTACAATATGTTGATTAGATGCTACATTCATAATATGGTGATTTGGGTGGTGTCAGGCTAGGGTATGTTTTGTACGTATAAATATTGTAGGTTTTCCTCTGTTCTGGATTGGCATCCTTTTGTATTGTTCCTTATCTTGAGGCTATTGTATTTTTGTAGCCTTTTGTCTATTTTGATGTATTTTACTTGTGCTCTCCACATACTGAAGCTACTGTAAAGTTAACTCTGGGAGTAAATATGGAGGTGATGTAGCTGTTTCATTCACTGGTAATACTCTCTAATGTGCTGGTGTTTGCCTCATAGTTAAAGCAGACAATAATCCTTGTGTTTCTTTTTACACACTACTCAGTGAAGAATTCTTTGAACTTGCAGACAAGCTGGTATCAACTTAGTCTGTTCAGCAGACAAGCTGGTATCAATTTAGTCTGTTCAACAGACAAGCTGGTATCAACATGTCATGAATTCTGAGAACTTAGACTAAGTTTGGTCAGCAGACATGCATGTGTCAATTTGTGATGAATTTTTTGCCAGAGTTGATAGCCAGCATATGGGAACATGGTAGAGAAGTGGTTTGATCTGAGACTTTTACCAAGGTGGACAGGTAGCATGTGAAACATTATAAGAGACTCTAATCTGTCTGTCATTTTTTATTTTTATTTTTAAAGAAAATAAAACCAAGAAACTGAAGAAGGGGTTATGTGAGCATTCAACAGTGGATAGTCACTCAAAATTGACTCGTATGGAGATGGGATCTTTCAGCATGATGAGGACCTGCATAGAACCTTTCAGTTTCAGCATGATGAGGACCTGTACAGAACCTTTCAGCATAATGAGGACTGGTACAGAACCTTTCTGTATGATGAGGACCTACATAGAACCTTTCTGTATGGTGAGGGCACTGAACAGGATAGTGAAGCCTGAGTACTTATGAAGCTATTTTAGCCCCTTGTTTGCTGGCCAGTTCACTTAATATTATCACCTATGGGGTGATGGGGGTGTCAGTGGTGTGTTGTGGAAAGCGTTGGAGCTTTGAGGAATTGGCTCACTAACTTGTTGGAATCACCATTTAAACTGAGAAGGTCACAGGTTTGGGACATGAAGAACTCTGAAGTCTAGCGTATAAACTTAGATTACTCTCCAGTCTTATTCCTTTCATGATGGTGATACAAGGATGGTCTAGCAGTCCCTGGCAGTTGCTGTTGTTTTTTAGGCAGTCTCTACTTTACTCCAAGTTACACTGGTATTTATTGAGAAACTGCCTCTAAGAATACCAGAATCTTGTATGCTTTCATTGGATCAGAATACATGAAAATCAAACAGTAAAAACATTCCCTTATCTCTGATCAAATACGTCACCTGCCATACCCTGCTTTATTTGCAAAAAATACTTCAGTTTTGACTAAAGCTTGTCATATGTAACAATTTGTGTGCTTGGACTTTGTCTATTGATTTTGACACCCCCATACAAGTCTGACATTTGAGGCTAGATGGCTTAGAATCATCAGTCACTGGCAACTGAGACCAGGGCAGATGGTAAGAACAAACTGAGGCAATTAAATAACAAACAGTATTAACAGTTATTCTGAATCTGCCCTGAAGCAGCTTTTCACAAACAAAAATTTCAGATGACAAATAACAAGTTTCTGTGATCTAATGTTTTAATTTTCCTTTCAACCAAATTCCTGAAATAAAACCACTTAAAAGCCAAAATTCTTTCAGAAAGAAAAAAGAATAAATTTTGCATTGGAGCCTATATTTTGCTTAGGTGATAATATCATGATTCATGTCAAAGCCTGAAAAGTCCTTGTTTAGGGGCCAATGGCAAGAAGGGGACATATAGATCTTCCAATGTCTGGTTTTGCTTTGATTACACATCCTAAAGGGCACTACGGAATTTATGATGTGTCTGTGGTCAGCACATACATGAAACTTTGTATGCTAATGTGTCTGCAGGTTGGGAAACACTACAGATTTGTTTATCCACACGGTTTGAGTTAAGGATCTTAACAATGCACATGTTTGGAAAAAAAGAAGTTTGAATGATTTAATAGATCACCGAGAGTGTTATGTGCTATTGGTATCAGTCATAATTTATTTGTTGACTGATTTGTTATGTTTTGTGTTCACACTAAAATCAGTATTACACAGTCATGTATATAGAGTGTATGTATATATATTGTTTGCAACAAAACCATGATTTTGAGAAAAGGAGGCTTTGCCTTTTTGCACATTTGTGTTTGATTTGTGGTGGAAGTACACATACACCCAAGTCAAAGATGAGACTGTAAAAGCCTGGCATTCTGTAAAACGTAAATTTTTAATCATTACATTATATATTGTGTATAGAGATATATTTACATTCAATGTAACTTTTAACATCGCAAGTATAAGAGAGAGCCTGGTGTATTATGAGACCATAACACATTAGCCTTGTGTGGTATGGAACCATAACACATGTGTCCCGCCCACATTCCAATAAGCCACGCCTACCTTGGTTCCCGGAACTTAACACTTGAACATGCTCGGCAAATCTGTTTTTGGTCGTTTCTCTTAATTCTATGTATTAAGGTTCTAAATTTCGTGTAATTGAGCAGAAAAATTAAGGGGGAAACGTAAATATAAGCAATGAGGGTCGCTTTTGTGTGTGTTATGGCACAATGACGCGGGTGATTGAAGCTGGCATCGGGCGAGGCCCGCTGGCGTGCGTCACGCCCACGATGTCAGCTTCAATCACGCGCGTCATTATGCCATAACACATACAAAATAGACCCTCATTTCTTAAGTGGCAGCCAATGGCGTCAAGGAGCTTGCATGGCATAGATTACAAGTAATAGTGTTAAAGACTTTGTCTTTTCTCTAAGGGATGGAAGCACTGAGTGATACAGAGTATGTGTGGTCTCTCAGTGCTAACAGTACTGAGTGATACAGAGTATTTATGTGTGGTCTCTCAGGGCCAAAAGTTCTAAGTGATACAAAGTATATATATGTGGTCTGTCAGTGCTAACAGTTCTAAGTGATAGAGTATTTATGTGTGGTCTCTCAGGGCTAGCAGCACTGAATGGTACAGAATGTTTGTATATCCTTTTTTATTATGGGATGGAAGCATTGGGTGATGCAAAGTGTTTATGTGTCTTCTCAAAGGGATGGAAGTATTGAGTGATATTGAGTATTTATGTCATCTCTATAGAGTGTCCCTGAATGATGCAGTGTTTATATGTTTTCTCTAAGGGATACAAGTACTGATTTTTAATAAGTCTTCTTGAAGAGATGGAATCATAGGGTGATGCAAAGTGTTTATGTGTCTTCAAGGGACAGAAGCAGTGAGAGACGCATGATATATATGTTTTTTGTTGTTTTTTTTTCTCTAGGAGATGGAAGCTGTGCGCATAATCTAATACATGCCATTTCAGTTCTAATTTACTGCATATTTTATGCCAAGCACAATGAAAACAACAGATTTCTGTAAAATTGTTTTTACACAATTACTGTGAACTTGTCCATCTGTTTTCAAATTGAAATTTTTGTGAGTCCAATATTGAACCATTTGCACCATAAACTGCCCTAGACCAGCTTGATCTCAAATATCATCTGCTTTTGTACTTTAAACTCGGCCGACATTATCCTACTGTCTGTGATCTGTTCAAAATTCACATTTTTATTTGTTCCAATTCTGTGGCCAGATCCTCTTCATATGTGATGTGGATGTGTCTTGGGTGGATCTCTACCAATTTTGTTCAACAAGTCATGCATCTGTAATTTTCGATACATGTAATAATTAATTTTGTTTGAAATTATTTTGTTGGGTGTTGTTTCTTTTTTACTAGGAGAGCCAAAATGGTGAGAAAGGGCCACTCTTGCCACTTTTTGCCAAGAAAATTGGCACAAAAGTCTTTTTCTCAGCATTTTTTGCCGAGAAATGCCGAGATCATCCTATTCGTCTGCTTTCTCTTGGCATTCCTCGGTATTTTTGCCGAGAAGTGCGGAGGTCCTCTACACTCTTGTAGCCACTGCATTTCTCAGCAGAAATGCCAAGGTAGCTTTCTACCTCATCCTTACCTCAGCTTTTCTTGGCAAAAATGCTGAGAAATGCCAAGGTAAGGTCTAGGGAGAAAACTATATTGGCATTTCTAGGCAAAAGTGCTGAGGCATGCCAAGTTGAAGATTTGTAAGAAAATATCTTTGACAATGATATATTTTATGTCAAGAACGAGCGGGACTCGACATGTCACAAGGAAAATAGCGAAGTGGCTCTAATTAACAGTCACTTATTTTGTATGATTATCAGGTGATCTGTATCAGCCAATATAAATAAAGATACCATTGAAAAGTTTCAAAATTTTTGTTTTAAGGTTTTAACATGTATAATGCTAAAAGTTTAACAATGCATGTACATGTACAATGGAACCTGTTACTAAGACCTCCGGTGAGAGAAATCTATGTTTTATACTGTTTTATGACACCTAAATGTACCAGTATTTTAAGACCACCCTGTAAAATCACATTTTCTTGGCGGGTGGGTGGCTGGGGGTCTTATGTAGAAGGTACCCCTGTATTAATACTTTTTCAGGTTGCATAATTTTTCTTGTGCACACAAGGGCTTGTCAAGTATATTGATGCAGGCATCATCTATGTGAAGTTTTACCTCATTTAGCTTCTAAGAGTGGAGTACATGTGTGTGGTAATTCTCTGTGAATCTCAATTTAGAAATGCACAGTCATGGCTGTCCTGTATTTTTTAACTTGATGAAAATGCTACTTATTAGTACCTATCAGTGATTCTCGTGATATATCCTTGAAAACGATATTTATCAATCATTCATGTCCTACAATGAACACATGATCTTGGCCTTGTTTTGCATTACAATGTAAACCCTGAGATGCCTGCCAATACTTCTCCTAGCTTCTCCCTAAAATGCTTAGGTATACAAGTCTCCAGTCCTTACGCCAGCTTTTCTTGGCAAAAATGCCGAGGAAAGCTGACGTTCTTTTTTGTCCAGACATCACCTTGGCATTTCTCAGCGAAAGTGCTGAGAAATGCCAAGGTGGTCTTCTTGCAAATCTTCACCTCAGCATGCCTTGGCATTTTTGCCGAGAAATGCCAAGGCTAGAAGAGCCGTGCAGAGAACCTGGGCATTTGTCAGCAAAAATGAGGAGGAATGCTGAGAAAGCAGACCAATGGGATGATCTTGTCTCTTGTGGGCAAAAATGCCGAGAGATGGTGAGAAAAAGATTTTTGTACTTATTTTCTTGGCATTTGTCGGCAAAAGTGTGGAGAGTGGCCCTGTCTTCGCATTTTAGCTCTCCTAGGGTTTCTTTTTGTTTTATTTTATGTTGTTGATTTTCTTATTTCATTTTATTATATGTATGTATGTATACACACACACACATATACATGTATGTATATATATATATATATATATATATATATATATATATATATATATATATATATATATATATATATATATATTTGTATATATATGTGTGTGTTTTTGTTTTTGTTTTTTTTGTAGTAAAAGTATTAAAAACGTTCTTCCAAAATGAATCGCCAATTTCATGGAGATTGCATGGGAACATGTCTGGCACCCCCAAACCTTAATTTGATCAGCAGGGGGCACTGCAGTGTGTGTGTGTGTGTGTGTGTGTTTGTTTTTGTTTTTTGTTTATTAATTTTCACCTTTTTCAAACACTCTGTTTGACTGTCTTCAAATTTCTTTTGTACCAACAAAGTTTGTTCACCAGATGATGCTGAACATTATTTCATGATTTTTAACAAAATTTTGAAATACTGTGATGATCAATGAATGTACCATTTACCATGATCAGTATACTTGTGTAAATACATTTGTATGTTAGTTTCTACAAAACTGTAGACCAGATCCACATCAAATCAAATATGACAGGCATGTCGTCTGGTTGATCCCTACCAAGTTGATTCAATAGATCATACTTCAGTGATTTTTTAGATTTGTAATTTTGATGCTTTTCATTTGTGGGCAAAATTAAACAAACAAACAAACAAACACTTCTTTGAACTTGTTAGACTAATTGTTTAAAAAGCCAGGAACACATGTAGTTTGTGATTATGATTATCATGGCCCCCTCTTATAAGGCCACCCAAATGCAGCCAAAAGGTGGCCTTATAAGAGCCTCTATTATATATCCTTTCCATTATATTCTCCCCCTCTCTTGAGGGGGAGAATATAATGGAAATACAATGTACCATACTTTCTGCACAAGAATGCTGGCCTTTCAAGAGGGGTGGCCTCTGGTGACGGGCCTGATAAGAGGGGGGGGGGGGGGCCTCTGTAGTTCATATATGGGTAACACTAACTGAATTCCTGAGGCCATGGGACAACTTTAGTGAATATAGTAATTTAGCGATAAGTCAATGGTTACTTCAGCAAGGACTTTAAAGTTGGGCCTGGAGTACAGTTAGTAGCTTGGTGTTTCATTTGGGTGACTTTGACATAAACTTCATTTTTACAGGGCAAATTTTGTGTAATTTATTAGAGGAGGGTAACTGGAGAGAGAATGAGCTGGGACTTTGATATTCCACACAATGATGGTCCTATGTATGGCTAGGTCAAGATTGCATTTGGTTGACCTTGACATTCAAAAAGGTCACAGGGCTAGTTTCCTGAATTGACCCTTTCAGTGCCAGATTTGGGATTGAGTCAACAGCTTTTCTCTGCATGCTTTGGGCACATTGCTCCCAATGCATGCAGAGAAAAGCTGTTGACCCGGGATATTCTCTCAGGAACTGTAGTCATGTCAGCACTTGACTGAAAGGTCTTTTTATGAGGAATACCAATCTAGGATCCTTATGATAATTCAGACCCGTTTGATTTAGTAGATCGACTTTAGGCATGCTTTGCAATGAAAAAGTTAAGTGCTCTGGTTATATCTCAAAAAAGCTTTGAACTGGGACTACTGATAATGCATTTGGTGATGGTTCTATGGATGGGTGAGGTTGAATTTGACCATGTCCTAATTCCTAAAGTTCAAATTTGGAACATTGCATTGCAAGTTAAAATTTGCCAATTTCCTGCAAAATTTTGAGAGGTTTGCTGTGGTATACTATCTGTTCTATTGGCAGTAATAGCATCAGAGATAAAAAAAAACAAAAAGTAAAATAAAACAATTGATTCAGTGTATATATTGCCATGAGTTTCAGGTGTTTGAATGAAACTGTACATGTACATACTTGTTTTGATGTTCTGTATTATAATGTGTTTTACACAAAAAATAAAGATATTTTATCAGACTCTTTTTCAGCACCTTCACTTACACTTGAAACTAAAGGTCCCTGTTGGACTTTGGCAGAACATTCATGTGGATTCATAGCTGCAGGAGTATCATATTGTACTGTACATGCTGGCCGAGTTTGCTGGTGGAGAATCTTATTGCACCCATTGAGCCAAAACTAGCTGTAAATTTATTTCACCCATTGAACCCTTCACCCCTTAAACCAGACAAAACTGGCTGTAATTTAATTGCACCCATTGAACCCTTTACCCCTTAACCAGACAAAACTGGCTGTAATTTTATTTCACCCATTGAACCCTTTACCCCTTAAATCAGACAAAACCAGTCACTGGTCAAAATTAATGTCGTCTGGTTTTTGAATAATTCGAAAGCAGCAGAAAATGATTTGAATGAGAATTGCAAGTGAAGCCTATTAAGATGATGTTACCTAAGTCAACAGCTTTCCTTGGCATGGGTTGGACAATTAGTACCCAACCCACAAACTGTTGACTCAGTCTTAAACTCTGTGTTAATTCAAGGGAAAAAGGGTTTGCGAATTTGTTTGAATGGAATGACTGCTATGTGGTTTCAAGATATACACGCAAAGATGCACTATGGCTGTTCCTCCTTTAACTTATTCCACCCTGATTGAAGGTCGAGCCAACAGCTTTCCTTGGCATGCTCTGGGTGCATTGCGTCCAGAGCGTGCCAAGGAAAGCTGTTGACCATGGGCATATAATTTGGAATGATCTTCCAGCAAGCTTCATGAAAAATTTTGAAAAATAATCCGTAAATTTGTAAAATACAAATGGCAGTCGACATTTAGATATTGGCGGGAAAAACATCCTAAAGTTAAAAACCCATCCCTAGGACAGGCCCAGCAGTGGTCACATGAAGCAGGGGGTCTCTGAATGGAGGTCAAATAACATGGAAAAAGCAGATTGTATCTCAAAGGACTAATTTATTGGTATTCATACAAAAAACCCTGCTGTGAAAGAGTGAAGATAAAGGTACACCAGCTCCCTTTGTGCCTGTTGTTTGTAGATGGACTCTGTATTTTACCAGATATATACAATGAATGTGACTTCAGATTTTTTTAAAAACATTAAGCATTTAATTTTCAGCTCTGCTGACCAAAGGTCGCAGAGCTGATGAGATCACTAGTGTCTTTCTGTCCATCATTGTGTCTGTCTATCTGTAAACTTCTTGCTTCTGAATGCAATTCACTACAGTTTAGCCCCATATAACTCTCAGAACTTACAAAGTGTATGAAAATTGGTCAAGGTCAACATTGGTGGTGCCACCTACAGTATTAAGTAACACATGGGTGACATGTTAAAATCTTGCGAACCTTCCAATATGTCATTTGTGATGCATTTTCATGAAACATAGTGGGATTGTTGAGGAAGTCAAAATCTCAGTTGCATATGGTACTAGTGGTACTAGCTATCTAGCTACGTGCAGTTTGATGGAATTATGAGGCAAAATGTGCTGAACAAGATAACATTTGAAACTTGAAGAAAAAAAAAACTAAGCCAGACATTTTAAATTTATAGATTATATAGTTTATGTCCAACAATTAGAAAGCCAGACATTTTTAATTTACAGGCTATATAGATTATATCCAACCTTAAGACATATATTATGTAATATGGTTGACCCAGACCTACTTTTTGTCAGTCACTGGACCTGTAAACATGAAAGAAGTGATTTGGTGATGGTAGGACATAGCTTGGACATCCACGGAGAAGAGAATCTATCCTCCAGATCAATGATTCCCTTGAATGCATGTTACATAAAACTCTCCATGATGACTTTTACTTGTGTTCACCTTGACCTAATGTGGTACATGCAACTATGTCATTTTTCCTACATAACATAAAATGTTATAATCTGATTTTGAGGGGGGGGGGGGGGGGGGGGAGAAACAGACCATTGATGGAAAGATGGAACTTTTTTTTTTTTAATCAGAGATGTTGGGTAGGTTGAGGACATATGGCCACCAGGAATATAGAGCTCGAAATGTGAAAATCTTGTGAACGCTCTAGCATGTGAAATTTTTGGTGAATGAAATTTATATTGATTGTGCATGAGGTCAACATCATGGTTGCTTATGACACCAGGTGGTGCTATGTACAGTTTGACAGAAGTATATATGGGTTAAATGTGAAAATCATGTGAACCTCACAGCATATTAAATTTTCAAGGCATTTCATTAAATTTATTGTGGCTGTTGTGCAAGCAAATGTGAGGAAATTTGGTTTACATTTTGTAATGTTTCTAAAATGTGTATAATACCAGTGAAACAATAAATAACACTCTGTTGCAAATGTGCAGTATTCTGTCACCACTCTATTTGTGCAAGGTTCTATCTTTTCACCCTTGAAATATTTTATTGAAATTTTCACTTCAATGTTGCAAAATCTTGGAACATGTATGCTGTACCTCTAGTGCCACTTCTGCCATAAGCTAATCAACTCCTTGAGCATAAGAATGCCCATAGCACAGATACTTTGAGGCAATTCAGGCACACTGATACTTTGATGCAATTCAGACACACTGATACTCTGAGTTAATTCAAACACACTGATACTTTGAGGCAACTCAGACACACTGATACATTGAGGCAATTCAGACTCACTGATACTTTGAGGCAACTCAGGCACACTGATACATTGAGGCAATTCAGACTCACTGATACTTTGAGGCAATTCAGACACACTGATACTTTGAGGCAATTCCTCATTCTTCATGATTAGATTTATGTGCGGAACATGGACCACCAAAATGTAGTTTGCGTTACAGCAGGAATGGTAGATGGTGTGCAGCAGCAAAATCAAATGGCTAGAAATGCAGTCTCAATTTCTTGACAGGGATGTCAGTTTCCAGATTTACACAAGTAAGGTACTGTGAATACATTTATTTTCACGGGCATTAGTTTTCATGGTTTTTGCATTTTGGACCTTTCACTGAAACTTTAAATTCACTTTTTTTGTTAGAATTCCTATCAATGCCATGTAAAAAATATATTTTACTGGGTTCTAATTTTCACGGTTTTGAAGCATCAGCGAAAAAAGCGAAAATAAGAACACTGCAAAATTAAATGAATTCACAGTACTTGCTCCATATTATAGCATCCATAACTGCACATAAAGCATGCAGTTAGTGAGTTTGCTTTTGAACTTATTTGCATGTGGTGTGACAGTGGATGACTGAGATAAAAATGTTAACCAAAAATGACCTGCACTGTGACATGTAGAAGATGAACAGCATGAAAAATAATTAAAATCTTCAGCAAAAATGATTTATGTTGTATAGATAACTGTATACCTCCATATTAAAAATTGTGCTTTTGTGAGTGTCATTTTTGTGACTTGGGGTGGGAATGCACCATTTAATCAGAAAAAAAGCCAAATAAGGATATGTCTCAGTACTGCAGAACACTGGCAGACACCACAATGCACCAGAACCACATGACATGTCAAGGAACATAATGCTAGACACCACAAGGTGCTCAAAACTGTAATTACAGTCAAGCAATGTGTACATGGGTAACGGGGGTTTTTTCAATAAACTATTATTATTATAATACTCCGAGGACATTAATCTCTTACAATTAGAGCAAAAGGGAAGCAACTGGACCCAGGGCCAGGGCCAGGAAAACATGTAAATCATCACAAGTCTACAAGTCTGCTGCCCAGACTTAGCCAGGCTCCGCTCTCTCTCTCTCTCCTCTCTCTCTCTCTCTCTCTCTCTCTCTCTCTCTCTCTCTCTCTCTCTCTCTCTCTCTCTCTCCTCTCTCTCTCTCTCTCTCTCTCTCTCTCTCTCTCTCTCTCTCTCTCTCTCTCTCTCTCTCTCTCTCTCTCTCTCTCTCTCGTCATCATTGCCTTGCGCACGTCTACGACCAAAGGACATTTTTAGTGAAGTCTGTTGTATTGTTTTACTGTGACGGAGTACACTTTGTAATAATGTTCCGACCTATGTTGCAATCTCACCCAAGTTGGAATATTCCAACATGGCCCAGGCCCATGTCAGAATTCCAACAGGGTGCGGTCATATTGGAATGATGCATGATGTCTAAAAGTGTGTAGGACTACCTGGTAGGGTGCTGGGAGAAAAGAAATGAATTGATAAGATAAGGATTAATTAAAATTTCAGAGTGCTGGGAGGAAACGGAATGGTGATAGCTCTTATAAGGACTCCATGGGGTCTCCCATGGGAAATGCCTGAGCGTTAGAGGCAGGGATAGGGTGTATGAGGGATTTTTTTGGGGGGGGGGGGGGGGAGACTACAAGCGATGAGGGTAGGGGGGTGTATCCAGGACCATGGCTCACCACCGCTGTGTGGTGGACCCTTTGCTCGGCTCTGGTCCTGGAAAACATGGCAGCTGATTAGGATATCTGTGGTTTCCTCCAACTCATCTACCTTTATTTGCTCCCCCCCCCCCCCCCCCGCCACCTGTGTTACACAGGACCGCCGCACAGAATCTATCTTGCTATAACAGAAATAGGCTTTGGCCATATATATTAAGACCTTCTGATAACATGCTCATGAACAAGGATTGTCTACCGATCCATGGTTAGCCTGAGATTTAGCTGACAATGTCTTTCACTGTATGATCATTGACTTGTCACATTGAAACAGATACACCACTTGCATGTAATATCAGCATTTACAGATAATGCCATATACTTTCTTAATTTGGTAATGATGTGCTGATATGCAACAGAAATTTATGGCCAGTTCTTATAAGGACTTAAAAGGTCCAGTTGGTTTCCACTACTTGGCACTTGCTAAGCAAGGTCCAGTGACAAATATTCAAAATGGTGTTTGAACTCAGTTAGTACTTTTTCTCACCAGCCAAGAACCAACTCGCATATCCTCAAAACATATAGCACATCATGATTCCCACATAGCCGCACCATGATAGAATTCCAATATGGACCTGACCCATGATCTTGTTGGAATATTCCAACCTGGGTCGGAACAATAATACTAAATTACGCCCCCAGAAATTTACTTATGTTGTACATACGTTATAAATTGCAAAGTGTAGATTGGAATAACCTTTCTTATGCTGATTAGTCTGACTCAAGATCCTTGCTTGCTCAGTTGTTGTATTTATAGTTGAAAGTACATGTATTAAGTTCGCAAATTAATACTTTTCCTTCTTGGACGTGTATCGTATCATAACTCAATGGTCCTTGTAACTGCTATGGGATAAATAGTAAAATGAATGAATGAATGAATGAATGAATGAATAAAACACGCATCATTCCTGATGATCTGTCTGAATATGCAATGTTGGTTAACTATCCTCTGTTGCTCAGTGATTTGGTCAGGCATCATTACGCTATCAGAACTTCCCTCACGCATTGGTTCATTTTGTATATTGCATTGATATTGATTTTGATTTTGAACATGTGCCCAACGAGCAAAAGAAAGTATCCATCAGCCAAGAATTTGATCGATGACTTGATACTTATATTTAATAATAATGATGATGATGATGATGATGATGATGATGATGATAATAATAATAATAATAATGACCACTGTAGAGTTTAGAGTGAGGACACTGACAGAACGGAATTATTCCACGATGCGTCCAAGTAATGTCACAAATCAGAAGTTCATATTTCAGAACAGAACTTCTGTGTGTCAGAACGACAATATATTGTTATCGTGATGGAACTGGTTTCTTCCTACATGAGCCTCTGACGTTTACAGCATGGATATGAATGAAAGCTTTTTTGACATTCATCAATATATCCAAGTTTGTATGATTTAAGGCTATGTCATGTAAATAGATGTCAGATAATAGCATATGTGCAAACCAAATTCCTAAACTTTGAATTTGTGTTCAACTCAACAAACCCACCCATCCACCCCCGGCCCGGACGCTATCTCAAAGTGTTTTTAATTTCAGGCTTTTTTTTCTGAAAGTGAAACAAAGTACAGAGTGAGACGCAGTCGAAAAAGCTAATTATTACTCTATTAGAATGTTAAAGCTAGTTTTATCGTGGATTGACCCCCCTCCCCCCCCCCCCCCCCCCCATTGACCCTCTGCAGCATAGATGCACCTATAAACTACCGGGATAGACCGTGTTTTTCTGATCATTGTTGTATTCACCCACCCCACCCCCGTCTGGCGACTCGGAAGTGGACGCTTTCTCACAGTGTTTTTAATTTCAAGTTTTTTTGTTCTTTTTCTGAAAGTGAAACAAAACACAGAGTGAGACGCAGTCGAAAAAGCTAATTATTACTCTATTATATGTTAAAGGTGTTATCGTGGATCGACCCTCCAGTTTTCAGCTGAATAGATGCACCGATCCACTACCGGGATATACCGTGCTTTTCTGGTCATTGTTTTAGATCCGACTTGCACTTTAGTAAATTTTTATCTCAGTTTCTCATTTTGTGGACTGTAAATTTTCTGCGTTTTATTTTCGTTTATTTTTTTTTTTTTTTTGTGGCACAAAAACCATGAAAATGAAAACACGCTGAAACGGTAATTTAACACAGGCTGAATGGGAACTACATCCAAAGTGGTGAATATCCAAACTTCATTTAATATGCCGGAGACATTGGGAAAAACAAAGTGAAAATGTTTTCACATGGAAATAAGTATATTTACCGCGTATGTGTGGATTTGTAGGCTTCTGTATTCAGATCGCTCTCGGTGGGCGTTTGTGCAAAGAAGGCCGATAATTTGGCCACAGGATAACCTCCTATTATCCATGGTACGTATGACGTAAGGTATACTGTTGCTGCCTCAATCCAAGACCATTAGTAAAATGATGCCAAATTGAGGACGCAGGATCATTGCAATTAGACTATGAATTGAGAGGACAGTTTGCAAAAGGAACAGAGCCGAGTACATTTATCATTTTTATAAGAATATGTTGGTCAGTTTTAATAGCCTTACTAACACTTGGTTTCATTTTGACACTGCACATGTTGAAAAGATCTTGCGATATTTAAAAACCAGTTCCGCTTCTGGACCAGAAGATGTAGGGAATATATTCCTTAAAAACACCACTTCTGGAATCAGTCGTTCTCTCACTAAAATATTTAATCTCTCCCTACAAACCTTTCATTTTCCTGTTCCATGGAGAAAAAAAATGTTTGTCCTGTCTTTAAGAGGAACAACAGACAGTCCAAGGATAATTATCGACCGATCTCTCTGCCGTGCGATGTCTCTTAAGTATTTGAATGCCTTATTTTCAACGTTTTCTATGAGTACTTCATCAAAAACAATCTCCTTACCCGCAAAAAATTCTGGCTTCAAAGCTAATGACTCTACGATCAATCAGCTTGACTGCATTCTCCACGATATTTACAATGGGTTTGAACTTTATAAAGAAGCCCGCATACGGTCTTCGTAGACGTCTCCAAGGCATTCGACCGTGAGTGGCACGAATCTCTCCTGCATAACTTGAAACAACTCGGCTTCTCTGAAGTCTAATCCTATCGTCGAATTCATCAACAGTTATCTTTCCAATCGCTCCCAATGCACACCTCTTTGTGGCCAGCCTTCATCCTGGCGCCAACTCGAAGCTGGAGTGCCTCAGGGTTCCACACTGGGGCCCCTTTCAGTTTTCATTTATATGAATAGTATATTACTGAAGACATAGCCTGCGAAATCAAACTCTTAGCTGACGTCACAAGTATACAAGAAATTGTGCACAACCCAAACCAGAAGCAAGTGAACACACACCTTGGCATCACAAGTTTCTGAAAAGCTCTCTTGGCACCCCATGCACCCCCATCCCCACATTACATAACAAATGAGTCCAGGCAACGCTTGGCCCTACCATACAACGCCTCAAAATTTAAGCTACATATGTCATAATGCCTTAATTCGATTATACTCAACGATGATTCGTCCCATACTTGAACACGGGTGTCTCCTCTTGAAGCTATTCAATGTGAAGCAGCTCGCATCTGTACTGGTGCACTGCGACACACACCCCGCATTCTGCTCCTCGACGAACTTGGCAGGCATACTGTCTCCACGCGACGCAAATACGTATACAAGCTAGTTCTCTGTCAAGCTAGTTCCCTTCTACAAGATGATCAGGCCATAAATCCCCCCTATGTCCTTTTCCGATCCAGTGCCTCGTGATGTTGAACACACTTCAAATATAAACCTCCGCAATCTGCTCAAACTTAGGCAGGTAAAATTCACAACCAAGCGATATGGTGACAATTTTTTTCAGTATCCTGTATTCTTCTTTGGAATAACCTACCACTCGACATCAGAGAATCTGCATCTTGGAAACCAAATTGAAATCAACTTTGTTATCTGTTTATCATAATATACGCCATCATACCAGTACTTCTCTTACGAGACACGTTTTTCAAATATCTGCCACATCCAGGTCATTCTCAGCTAAGCTCTCACCTCCACAAAGTCAATATAGTCCAATCGTCAGCTTGTACATGCTCCTTCCAAAATGAAGATATTTTTACCAATTCTTCCTGTCTTGACCTACCTTCCTAGTACACAGAAACTCACATGCTTGCACCTGGAGTGCATCCATGACTCATAGTACATTTAGCCAGAGACATACTCACAAAATATTTCTGCAGGGTAACGCAGAACTTAATGATGATATTAATCATCAAATATTAGAAGCTGTACATACCCTATTGTCAAAACTAGAGGTTTCGAATTTTAAGCAACTCCTGATGTTTTAACACTCATCTAGGTTATCCAACTCTTTCTTCTTCACGACCAAGTTGGTCTGGAGATTTTCCTCAAGCACTATTTTTTCGAAAACCACCACACTTGCAAAGGTGACTGACCTAACCAGTGAAATTGTGCATCTCATTTGGAATAGTCACGATGTTTAAAAGTATGCAAATTAGGGGCAATTAAAATTTTAAAAGCTCCACATCTTCCAAACTATTGCAGATACTCAATATTTCAATGTGAATATATAGGTTTGTGACACCAGCCAATATAATGGACAGTATAAGCTGTATTATGTTAATAAGGGGCTTTAAAAAAAAATCAAAGTTGAGTATCTCCAAAACTATTATCCATAGACAACCCATCCTAACTTCAATTTCTATGTTTGTGGCAAAGCCCCATCCAATGAACCATGAACTAATGCTGCAGGATTTTAATTTATGCAAATTAGGTGAACATGTAAAATGTAAATATTGAATAGCTTCAAAGCTATTATAGATAGAGGTGCCATTCTTACTTCAATTTATAGGTTAGTGGCAAAACCCCAAGCAATAACCCATTAACCAGAGTTGCAAGCTTTCAATTTATGCAAATACACAAAATCAAAATGTTGAAAAGCTTCAAAACTATTGCAGATAATAGTTTTATTCAAACTTCATTTTATAAGTTGGTGACATGGCCTCATCCAATGAACCAAGAACCAAAGTTGTAGCTTTTTACTTTATAGAAAATAGGCTAATACACGAAATTTAGATTATGCTGAACAATGGCAAAGTGTAGCATTTTGAACTGTTCTCATTTTGAAGGTACCTATACAGATTTGTTGTGAAGCAAATCTTCTTTTCTAGTTCTTTCTTTCTGTCTGTCTTCTTTAACAATGAATTTGTCCGACACTTTTCTCTGATACTATTATACATTGAAACTCCAAACTTGGCATGATTGTACCTTCATACAAGGAGTCTGGCCTTTTTATGCACAGGATTGAAGATAATTAAAATTATGCAAATTAGGGACATTTGAAATTTTAAATCTGGAATATCTTCAAAAGTATAAAAGACAGAGATTTCATTCCAATATCCACTAGCGGGTTATTGACGATTGTGCATGTAAAGAATTTAAAACAAAAGTTGCAGCAATTTATATTATGCTAATTAGCAGTATTCAAAATTTTCAATCTTGAATATCTTCAACACTTTAATAGATAGAGATGTCATTTCAACTTTTACTAGGGGGTTGATGACCACTGCATATCTAATGAATTAAAAGCAAAAGTTGTAGCAATTTGAATTATGCTAAGTAGCACCATAAGAAATTTTAAATCTTGAATAACTTCAAAGCTATGAGAGATAGAGTAAGCTTTCAAGAAACACACACACTGATTTGCTATCCAGCAAATCATCTTTTCTAGTTAACAGATTGTTCGTCCTGTATGTATTGTAAATACCATTGTGCGTTCTGTTCGTGTGTGGAGAGCATGCAGATTAGTTCCTTTGTAACTATTTGGGCAATTCATGTGAAATAAATGTGTTTATAATATAGAAAAACCTCCGTTCCGCATTTTTATGTGAACCAATGCTGAGCATCGCCATGTTACTTGTGTATATGCTCGGAAGTTCCAGCTTTATTTGAGAACCTGTTGACACACAATTGTAAATTGCCAACAAGAAGATTGGTTTGTGGTCCATTTTTGTGTACGAAAATTGGTTGTGTGTGTGTGTTTTAAACAGAAAAACATAAAAAGGTCGTGACCTTAAAATACAATGTAGATGGAGGAAGAAAGTATTATACGCACAAAATGTCAATAAGGTCTTAATATGAACAACATATCATTTAAGAATAAACAATGTCATGACTTAAAATTAACCCGACTGCATGGGCCCTTTGTTAAAAAATAATCAAATGACGTCGTTCAGATTTGGAAACAATACGCGGGAATCCTTTAATGTACATCTAGTGTGATCTGAACGATTTGATAGTTTGTGCAGTTACATTGTTTACAATGTGAATAAATCTTTACACTTTGATGGTCCTTATAGCATGTTTTTTTTTTAATTTAATTTTATTAGAACGAGTTTAAAATCAGGGTGGTTCGTTCAGTCACTGCTTTTTAGCACCTGTTGAATACAGATGTCATTTTAAACAATGAATAATAATACAGGTATGGCTACGGCTATGTCTGTGGGCTTATGGATATGGCTAAGTGTGGAAATTCACAGGATTTGGGTTTCAGCGTATTTTAATGCACACCAGTATAACATATTTTTTATTTAAAAAGTAGTTAAAAAAACAATGCCGACAGCACCACGGCAGGGCCAAACAATGTTACTCGCTCCGGGTGTAAATCCTACTCCGATAATTCACTGTTCAAGTGAAGTTTTGTTAAAAATTCTCTTGAAAGGTAGTAACGATTTGTAAGACGCCAAAAATGAATATATCTTTGAGGCTGTTAAAACACTCATAACAGAGTTTACCCCCTTTATTATCTGTATTTGATAAACGGCCTAGTTAAAAGTATATTATTATTCAGGATCGGTTGTATTGCTTCATTCAACTCAATGTTTAAACTTTTGTTCTGGACAAGAAGACACAAGTGCAGTTCAGTTTTGTACTGGCTCTATACTTGGTCTTCTGTCTCAGTCCACTGTGTATTGTATACAGTACTGTGTCTATATGTGTTGGAGAGTCTCCAGTTGAGTTACTATTAAGTAATCCAGTTGAAATAAATATGTTTATGATAAAAAAAATCTTATTGGCGTGGAAGTCATTTTTTGGAGGAGGCTGTGGGGTTGAGGTGGGTGAGGGTATAAAAATTAGACTTTAAAAATACATACATACATACATATATATATATACATACAAACATACGTGCATACATACATGAATACATACATACATGCATACGTACATACATGCATACATACAAACCTACATACACATACATACATACATACATACATACATACATACATACAAACATAAGTACATACGTACAAACATACATACATACATACATACATACATACATACATACATACATACATACATATATACATACATAGTTTCAGGGAAGTAAAGCCAGTCAACTGGTTTGTTCAAAATATCAAACTACCATAGGCAGCGGAAAGGTTTGGGCTATAACGGCAAAACCATGATCTGACCCAAAATAACTTTATTTTCTCGATTTCATATTTTGACACTTTACCTTTTTCTGGTCACCTAACATGAATCATCATTCTGTTGAGAGGTAGGCACCCATTCTGAACCCTTTTCCCGGTCAGCGGAAAGTTCCTTACCTACTATGGACCATGGTGGCCTGATATATGTCACTTACCATTCTTGGGCCTTTTTGAAGAGACCTGCTGTTGCATGCCGGCGTTTTAGGGCGATTTGATCAAGAGAGGGTTAACGTTAAAGTGGTGTATTGGTTAAGCTTGTGAATACGTATGATCTGAAAGAAACGAAACAAAAACAACCATATAATTACGGAGTACTATAATCAAATATTGCAGACAGTAATTCATAGTGGACGTTCAAAATGTCCGTTTGGGAGGGAAGGGATAAAAGTAAATTGTGATTATTAGAGACTTACGCAAGTCTGTATTAGTCACGGAATTAAAGACTGAAAAGGGTCGATGTGAGTGGTCAAAAACAATCGATGGGTATTACTGTTTAACAGCTGTCAACAATTCCTATAAAATGTAGTGTGAGCGTAGAGCGCCTCATCCTGCTGATCATGCGAGAACTAATTGTCAATGTGTGTATTGCTGGCATGAGATACATTAGTTTTGATCAGTGTGTAATTATCGCTTGGAAATATTATTTATCTCTAGGCACCTTTCCAGCTTCATATTGGTCACGCGAAACTATAAAGCCTATCTTCCATTTACTTTCATTAAACATGCAGCAATGGCCATTTCATGTGATTATGGGTCATGTTACTTTGAATCATATAGGCCTGTATGCAGTTGTGAAAATAAAAATTAAATCAAGCAAAATTTGGCATACTCTTTTGGGACTCGATTGATGTGCAAATGTGCCCTCATCCCAAACCACAATGCTAAAGGTCTCAGTTTTTTGTCCGTTTGTCTTTTCCCTGCATTATCTAAATCCTGTTGAAGCTGTCCCTCTGGCCATTGCAGCGTGACTTGACAAACAATGCCGACTGTAGGAGAGGCATTTTGGTGCCCGAACGAAACCTGTTTCCCCGCACCATACAGAATTTAATTTTATTATTTAAATTTTCAGATAACCAGAATAACATGCCGCAGGACCACATCAGTGTTGCTAACCCGTCCGGATTACCAGGGATGTTCCCGGGATTTATGCTGAAAATTCTTGAAAAATGGTAGTTGTTTGAAAAGTTTATTTTCTTCACATATTTCATATACTTCATAAATCTCCATAAATTTTACTTTCCATCTCCCGGATTTTTAGTTTGGCAGGTCGGTGGCACTGCCTCGTCAGCATCATTTACATGTTCGTCAGGAGGAAAGGGGAGGTGGGGGGGGGGGGGAGGCGAGCAGTAAAAGGGTCAACTGGTTCGACCGACCCCCCGTCCCTTGAGGGGGGGGGGAATAGATATAATTGTCGTACCCGACTATTAAACATCTGCAAACTTTTGTAGGGGCCTGTAACCTCTCCCTGCAGTTTCTTTCTTTCTTTTTTTTTTAATTAACTATTGTGGTGTATTATTGACTCAAGCGCCTATTTGACTTATTCTGTATTTAGGTTTGAACAAATGAATGGAGGAGCTGTCTATTCGTTTCATACGTATGTGGCTTTGTAGTTCCTGCCTCATATAGCATGGTCGTCGGGGAGGGGGGCGGGAGGGGAGGGCTTGATACATATAGGCCTACAAATCATTGCAATTTAACCCAAAAGGCAAAACATTGTAGGTTGTGAACTGTTGTCTTACCAGTGCTTGAAAAAATATGTGCTTGATTTACCATCTGAATCAAAATAGCTACAAAACGCAAGATACTGAAGAAGTGGTAGGCCTGTTATCATTGGTTGGCTGGGGGTATAGGATAAAAGCTCAAAGCCTAGGTGCAGGCCTGCAGCAACAAACCCAGGGGAAACCAACTTTTTTTGGTTTCAACCTAGTCTGAGAGTTAAGTATAGTTAAACAGATGCTTACTTTTTATCTTAGTTATAAATATTATTTATTTGTTTTTTAATTATGAAAATTGGTGCTATACAACTGACTTTCTGCCAGTTTGAAATGCAAGTAGACACGCACAATAATATTAAATCTCAGGGGTTAGGCCTACATTCTAAACTTCTATGATGGCCCACGCTGATACACCGGTTATATCTATAATCTATAAAGGTGGTAGGCATATTACTTTACGAAAGAGCAAAAGCCCCAGTACTTAATCCATTGCTAAATACTTAAAGCCATATGGTAAGATATTTGTTTGACTATTTTAAATGTAGCCCTACATATCAATTATAACTTACATTTAGGCCCTATTGTCCCAGTCACTCAATTCAATAATTATGAAATCTATTCTAATGTAAGCTTACCGAGACGATTTAAGACATCAATTCACTTCAGGCTATTCAGACTAGTTATATCTGAGTTTCATTGTGTAGGGCAGCTAGGGGTAGGGGTATTTATTTATTTATTTATTTATTTATTTATTTATTTATTTATTTATTTATTTATTTATTTATTTATTTATTTATTTATTTGTTTGTTTGTTTATTCGTTCGTTCGTTCGTTCGTTCATTCATTCATTTATTTATTTATTTATCTATTTATTTAAACTCTTTCTTTCTTAATGTTTGGTTATCCATCATCCTAGATGTCTACTGGGGCATCATGAAATTGAAAGTAACCAGCATGGCATTCAAAGAGGCATCTTTGTTCATTCATGCACCCCACACACGCAAAAATCATTGAATCCATTTTGCACCTATCCCATGAAGACCTGATATCCTTCCTTCCTCAGTCATGATTGAAACATTCAAAGTAAACTGGGCACATGCAGGCGTGTGTGTCTCTTGCACACAGAACTTGATATATTATAGGCCTAACAGGCCTGTGATATTGTAGGCCTTAATTCAGATATGAGGTCTCCACAGTGTTTCTACAGATACTTTCATGTCCATGTACCTTGGATAAAATTATTGATAGGCCTACCGAATCCATACCCATGGTTGTTTCTTCAGAATTGTTTTCTTATGACAAAATGGTAATTTCCGAGACCAATAACTTGCACAAATTTCATCCTTGCGGGGTCAGGTGCAAATAGACAGAGAAACTGTCTGTAACCGCATTTTGCATGGCTGCATGCGTTGTTCGTACTCCGTGACATTGTTGACTATTTGATAAATTACATGATGGAAATTGAGCAGGAAATGACAAACAACACAGATATAAGTTATAAGTATACCTTTCATGTAGCTTCATTTTGAAATAGAAAAACAGGTCACCAAAAAGTTTGAGTGTAACTTCAGATTTGAATGTACAGCTTTATAACACGCCATATGACAATAACCATTAGGCATATTTCGCAGCTATATTTATGCTGCGAACATGTTTGATGGTTTACCGCTGAATTATGTAATGTGTAGGTCTAGACATAGTGACTGGCTTGGCTACGGAGCGTTGAGAGATTGGACACCCACTGTCTCTTCCTCCACCCCCACCCCCCCCCCCCCTCCGAACTACGCGGGAGATGAGGCACTCTTATTCCTCTTCATATAATAACTTTTACACCTTGCAGTTGAACATTTTGACAAGATGCATCCGCATAGATTGGGATGGAAAACGTTATTTTCTAAAGAAATAACAATGCAATGACAATCACATGGAGGCCAATCCATCTGAGACTAAGTTTCAAGCCATGATTTTTAATAAAAAGGCCTCCACTGATATTGTCATTGATGGTGTTACTATTACTAGTGAAGAAAGTGTCAAACTGCTGGACGTACAACTGGATAACAAGTTAAATTTCTCCCAACATGTTTCCAAAATTACCAAAAGAGCTACAAATCAATGATATGATATCACTTGTATATCATAGTGATTGAAAATATATATTTAATCAGCTTAAAGTAAGTTTTTAATTGTATATTTTAAGATAAATTTGTCCATTAGAATGCACTGGAGTGCGCCATTTTCGTATATTTTGTAAAAAGTTCCTACGGGGGAGATGAGGGGGCACCCCCCTTAACACTCTCCCCACGCTCAGTCACTACGCCACCTCGCAAATCCAATAATTTACACATTCGAAACCCCTGTTAAAAATCCTAGATCCGTCCCACAGCCGTAACAAACACAACCGCGAACTAGGAAAGATGATTTGCTGCATAACAAATCAGTGTGTGTGTCTTCAAAGCATATTGGTATGGTAATGTACAACTATTCCATAACACAGGAGTAGAAGTTGGAATGGCATCTCTATCTATTATAGCTTTGAAGTTATTAAAGATTAAAAATTTCTAATGGTGCTATTTAGCATAATTTGAATTGCTACAACTTTTATTTTAAATTCATTATGTGCGCAATGGTCAACAACCCCCTAGTAGAAGTTGGAATGACATCTCTATCTATTATAGTGTTGAAGATATTCAAGATGGAAAATTTCGAATACTGCTAATTAGCATAATTCAAATTGCTGCAACTTTTATTTTTAATTCATAGGTGTGCAATGGTCAACAACCCCCTAGTAGAAGTTGGAATGACATCTCTATCTATTATAGTGTTGGAGATATTCAAGTTTAAACATTTTAAATGCTGCTAATTAGCATAATTTGAATTGCTACAACTTTTGCTTTTGATTCATTACATGCGCAATGGTCAATAACCCCCTAGTAAAAGTTAAAATGATATCTCTATCTATGATAGTTTTGAAGATATTCAAGTTTTAAAATTTCAAATACTGCTAATTAGCATAATTTAAATTGCTACAACGTTTGTTTCAAATTCATTAGATGCGCGATGGTCAATAACCCCCTAGTAGAAGTAGGAATGACATCTCTATCTATTATACTTTTGAAGATATTCAAGATTTAAAATTTCAAATGCCCCTAATTTGCATAATTTTAAATATCTTCATTCGTATGTATAGAACGATCAAACTCCTTGTATGGAGGTACAATCATGGCAAGTTTAGAGTTTCTATGTATAATAATGATAATAATAATAATAATAATAATAATAATAATAATAATAATAATAATAATAATAATAATAATAATAATAATAATACTTTGGTCAACCGCTTTTGTGCCGCGGTCCTGTTGGCACAGGAGACCTGAAAAGGAGAAAAAGAAATATGTTAGGACACAAAAATCTTACTTTCCCTCATTTCCCATCCCACATGATCCCGCCTCTAAGGCAAAGGCACTTCCCTTGGCATGTTCCTGCACTGACGAACAGTCTACAGACGAACAGCAAAGGGAGCCCTTAAAAGGGCTACCAACTTTCCCTTCCAGTCCCACATTCCAATCGTCTACTGTATTGAATTACCTCCTACCTCATTACGTCTTTTCCTTGCTTCCCAGCATCCTACCAGGTGGTCCGGAACTAATTTACTATCCCTCCTGTTCCCCGGAAGATCACCCTTTAAGCCTAAAAACCATGCAACCCTTTCGCTCTCCTCCCATTGTTTAATTTGTTCCAAGCTCTTACAATTTTGGTCTTCCCTCTTCCATTCTCTGAAAATTTTGTCTCTCCTTTCACTATATGCTGTACACCAAAATAGCCAGTGATCTATAGTTTCGTCCGCCCCCTGTGTGCATGCTTTACATTTACCGTCACTTCCTGCTGTCCATTTTTGTTGTCTCTTTTCAAGATTAATTACCCCCGCCCTACATTGAAATAATAGTTTAGATCCTTTACTACCATCCCAACACGTACTCTTCTTTGGTTTTCCCATCACTTTATATGCTTTTAATGTACTTTTCTCTCTAACTCCCCGTTTCCAGTCATCTGTCCACCCTTGCATTATTGCCTTCCAAACATAAACTTTCCAGTCCTCAACTTCATCCGGTCCTTTTAGGTCATATTTCTCTGCAATTTCATCTATGTCTCTGATCCATTTTGTTTGTTCTTTAACAGACTCCAAGTAGACTTTCCTGCACCATCTATTGTCATCTATCTCTTGCAAATATCCCCAATAATTTAATTTTGATTTTGCTATCCTGTCATTTATGC
>CAXHWN010001214.1:0-95988 GCA_964020975.1 Hermodice carunculata
GTTGTGAGCATATGATTTTACAATACTCGCAATAGGTCTGAGCTGATTGGTACAAAAATCTCATTTGTTTTGGATTGCTCATCATATATCTATGTTTCACTTGCCACAAAGGGGAATGAAAAATACCTGTGGCTTTCAACTGAGATGGCAAATCAGAAAATAACAGACCATACTGATACAATACTAAGCACTCTTTTGGGTCAAGCTCCCCCACCCATCCACGCCAACCCCAAATCAACACCTTCAGTTCCATGAGCCATTCTCACTCATGGACACAACTTTCACATTTACCATCTGGAAAGACCTTGACCATGTGCAGAAAAAATGAGCAAGTTCTTGTTGTCTTCTCTGCAATCCTCATTTTCAATGCCTACCTGTGCATATTTTAATAGGGATGGTCTAATTTTTGTATTGGACACCCTTTTAATACTGGGCATATTGGGCATTTTTCCTATGCACAGGTTACTGGATGGAAAAGTCATCAGATGCTGATATGGACTTGTGGAACAAGAGCTCATTTTCTACACATTTAAAGCTGTGTAATTTATCCCATCTAACATCACAAACACATGAAGACTCAAACTGCTACTGCTGAGGTATTACAGTGGATGATATATTAAGTATACTGTAGTCCTTCCTGTGACAGACCACTCCTATAAGACCACCTGCCCTTCAACTCTTTCAGTGCCAAATGCAACTTCAGTCGAACTGGTTCAAGGGAACTGCTCTGAATTATAATAAGGGTGCCAGATTCATGTTTCTTGTAAAAGGAACTTTGATTCAAACACTAGCATGCCTGTGGTCACACAGTGTATAAGTCAAAGTCAACACATTTCCTCAGGGCCCTTTGGGCACATTGTATCCAAAGCAGTGCTCAGGAAAGCTATTGACTCAGTCCAAAATGTGTCACTGAAAGAGTTAAAACCACATTCACCAAGTCCCTGGTGCATATATATATATATATATATATATATATATATATATATATATATATATATATATATATACACACATACATACATATATATACATATATATATATATATATATATATATATATATATATATACATACATATATATACATATATGTATATATGTATATATATATATATACATATATATATATAAACTTTGACTGTTATTTTAGCACTTGTGTTTTTGTTTTTTGGATAGGGATACTAATGTCACTATTGGATATTCATATCAGTATCAGATGATTCCTTTAATATCAGACTAAAATTTCATATCCAACCATGCCAAACTTCAACTTGAGATTCTCACATGCTTGGAGATTTCAATGGTTAAACACACTGTTTACATAATGAGCAAACTTCACTTGAAATATGAATAAAGTAAACACATGTTTACCAAAACATAAACTATCTGGTGAAATTAGTTTTCTTTAAAAAGAAAACTAATTGACAAAAATCCAAATAGATTCTCACAAAATTTTGCGAAATTCTGGCCCTGTTTTGCCCAGAACATACAACAAACTTTGCAGCAAAGAATCCAGTTTTGGCATTGAATACAAATACCATCACTCCAACTGCTCCGATGGACTACACATTTCTAGTGATATCAATTAGCATGACCTTGGACTCCTCAAAGCACTTGTTCATCAGAACTCACCTCCATAAGTATAAGAATAAGAAACAATGTACAGGATACTGGTTCACATCAAGTAGAAATTTGTGGATCCTCAGCACATAAATTGCTTACTTCAGGCCTTAGACTTCTCGGTTTCATTTATTATCTTAATCTCTATGCCCCCTAATAATATACATGATCAGGTATCACAGTATACAATTTGTATCAATGAAGATTACCTAGGAAGTGAACATTCCTGTAAGATTTGAAATCTTTGAATCATGCCTGTTCAAAAAATATATATACTTTTTCAATGTTAGCAACAATAATTTTCAAGCTAGAAGTCTCATTAGATACTATTTACTCAAATTGCCCACACTGCCATGACTAACTTCATGTGATGGCACAGACTGGTGCTTTAATCTTATTAACTGAAATGCTGCATCAGCTACCTTCAATTAACACAAAAGTAAAATATAAATCTCATTAGCATAATGGAGACTAGACTTTAAAAAAGAAAGCTTAAATGCCTCTGTTTACCTCTCGCATGCCAGATTCTGGTACTTCATATATGTGTATCTACAACCAAACCACTATTTCAGCTGAGCATGCTCAGTGATGTTTGTCCTCTGTTCAGGTGACAGTGTCACCAAATAAAATGTTCTCTCACTTGCCATAAATGTACAGTGGTCAAACTTAAAACTGTGAAATAAAACTATTCTGAGAGAAAGCTTGACTTGCCATGAGTTTCCAGCTATTCTGGGAGAGAGCATCAAATGACACAATCTCTTTCTTTTCCTGCACCAAGTGTTTGTTATTATCAATAGGCTTTACAGTCTCCATTTCTTTTCAATTATGGCATTCACACATACTTAACTCCCTTGAACCATTCCCTTTAGAATGGAGATTTGGTAAAGTGGGACTATATGCATTTCCCATTTTTGGCCACGTGGTTGGTGCCGAAAATTGCTGGTTCCAGACCTTGCTGTTCTGTGGCCAGAAAACAGAAATGTATGTAGCTGGTTCAACATGAGATAAAAAGAAGTTGACTCTGGTCACCAGGATATCAAATGTAACACATTCAATGGAGAAGATGTTTCCTGTGGCTGCCGCTTGCTGTGCAGAAACACCACTTGGCTTATTAGTGTTCTGCCATGGCAGGTTTTATTTCCTGGGACCATTTACTTTATAATTATCTCTTCAGGATTCATCAAAAAGAAGGTCAGCCATGCTGGAAAAGTATCACTTGTAAAATATAAATGCATTCATATATGTATGTACATTGTATGTATGCATTTATGTACAGATGCACACACATACATGTACATATAGTTTCAAGTTTTGGTACAAAATGCAGTGACGGTTTGATTAATTACTATCAGCAACTGGTTGTCTGGAGTTACAAAATAAATGCTTAGATGGCTTATTATATTCTAATGTGGATAACATATGAGATAGAACTATGTCTTTTCCATTCATTCTTGATTTTTTATGCTATTGACAAACCTGAGGCAATCAAACTCTTTTGTAATGCTTTCGGTAAGAACTACATGGCATCATGACTCATTGGTATATCTAGTAACAGCACCAATTATAACCGATTATTTTACTCGTTGACTTTCCACAAATAATGATACATTATCAATTTTTGCCAATTAAAATTCCTGTATGCATTTCTACAATGTATATATTTAGGAAAAAACATTTTTAGCCTGGATTATTTCAGCAGTTCACCAACTTCATCAGCACAACAAATTAGTAGTTCTTCCACAGGTTAAGGTTTTTCATCTTCATCTTCAAGGGTTTCCAAGCCTGTTTCTGACAACTCCCGTGCCCATGACCTGGTTTTGGCTTTGGCGAGATACAACACCACCTGGTCCTTCTTTACCTAAACAATGAAGGTAAATAAATTGTGTTTAATCTTATGTGCAAGTATACACAAATCAGTATGAGAACTACTTTTTAACAAGATATGTTTGTAAAACATAGATGCCCCCCGCCCTCATTACCCTTGCCCTCGCTACCGTATTGATAGTGGTAGATGGGGCACTCGTGACCATACAAAATTAGTGAAGGTTGATCATACATCAATGTCACATATCTTTATACTTTAACCTAGCCCTTAAAAAATGACTAAAAACCTGGGCAATAAAAAAGTTACAGCTGAAAAATTAGTCATCATTTAGAAACCATATTCAGCAAAGTGGCTTTATGACCTTGGAAATTATGGCAAGGTCACTCATTTTCACTTGACCTTCTTCAGTTATTGTGCAAAAAAAAGGAAGTCTACTGTCTGTGTGTGACCCTCAAAACTGGGTCAAGGTCACCCATCTACAAACTCAAACTAGCCCTTATAGGCAACCATAAAGCTGTGCAATATAAAAGTGCTACCTCTAAAATGCAAGATATCATGCAGAAACAGTATTCAACCAAATGGCTCTGTGACTTTTGAAATTAGGTCAAGGTCACCCATCTTCAACCTTGACCTAGACCTGAATACGGACAATTACCCAGTGGAATATAAAAGTCCTAGTTTAAAAACCTCTTCAGTTATCATGTGGAAACCAAAGTTAACTCAGGTACGAACCCATATTCAGTAAAGTGGCTCTGTGACCTTTAAAGTGAGGTCAAGGTCATCCATCTTCGTACTTCGCCTAGCCCCAAATATGGACTATTATCCTGTGCAATATAAAAGTCCTAGCTTAAAAACCTCTTCAGTTATTGTGCAGAAACCAAAGTTAACTCATGTACCACTGTGACCTTGGAAATTAGGTCATGGTCACCCATCTTCGAACTTCGCCTAGCTTTTGATTAGAATGATACACCTGTACAGTATCAAAGTCCTAGCTTAAAAACTTCTTGAGTTATTGTGCGGAAACCACAGTCTTACTACAATCTCTCTGTGACCCTGAAAACTGGGTCAAGGTCACCCATCTTCAAAATCAACCTAGCCCTTACAGAGAACCATAAAGCTGTGCAATATAAAAGTTCTAGCTCCAAGGTATAAGTTATCATGCAGAAAGCATGACACCATATTCAGTAAAGTGGCTCTGTGACCTTTAAAATGAGATCAAGGGCATCCATCTTCGAACTTCGTCTAGCCCCAAATATGGACTATAATCCTGTGCAATATAAAAGTCCTAGCTTAAAAACCTCTTCAGTTATTGTGCAGAAACCAAAGTTAACTCAGGTACCACTGTGACCTTGGAAATTAGGTCAAGGTCACCCATCTTCGAACTTCCCCTAGCTTTTGACTAGAATAATACACCTATACAGTATCAAAGTCCTAGCTCAAAAACTTCTTGAGTTATTGTGTGGAAACCACAGTCTACCGACCGACCGACCGACACGTGCAACGCTATATGCCCCACCTTCTTCGAAGGGGGGCATAAAAAAGAAAAATCCACTGACCCCCAAGGCTAGTGGAATTCAAACTTGAGTACCCCCCTCCCCATCCCCAATACCACTTGTACTTCATATTTCAACTACTCTACAAACCAATTTTGGGTTAAAAATTATTCCTTTAAAGAAACATTACATTGTAATGTCAGTCACCATCTGCCATCCCTGCTGCAGGAGAAAAAATGGTTTTATGAGACAGGCAGACTCATTCCAAGGGACACTAGTCCTGACTTTGTAAAAGAAAATTTTATTTCTGTGCTCAATAAAATTTACTCGTTAATCAGTAATGTCCCATACTGGATCAAAACCATTGATGTTTATGTCTGGAATTATCTTGTGGTATGATACTTTGGCTTCAGATTTCCTATCACTTCAACTCTAAGTATTGCCATTGAAAGTTTTTCCTATTTGAACAGCTATTCTTTGATTATTTTCTGTAACACAATGTAACAATACATATTTCCTCAACAATTGGAAATTTGACTTTACCCTGCCCATCAGTCCCTCTTTATGGCCCGTATTGCAGGTTTGGAAGACATTGCTCTTGAAAGGGCAATGGCATGCTGTTTAGATACCAACTATGTCACAGTGACCTCATTATCTAAACATCTATTGGGGGGTCCAGAAAAAAATATGTGCATTAAATTTTATAAAAATTCATCCAGGCATTTTGGAGATGTTGTACTGACAATGCTTAGATAAACAGTAAATAAGTCACAGTATTAAAGTGGAAATTAGGTCACAGTGACCTCAAAATATAATCAGCTAATGAGAGTCAAGGAATGCATCTGTGTACCAAAATTGAGAAAAATCCACCTAGGTATTATGAAGATATTGAGCTAAGAAAGCTCAGATGGGCAGTAAATAGGTCACAGTGAACTGTAAGTAGGTCAGAGTGACCTCGAAATTTAATCAGCTAATGGGAGTCCAAGAATACATCTATGTACCAAATTTGAGAAAAATCCATTGAGGGAATTTGAAGATATCGTGCTAACAAAGCAAGATGGATGGACCAACAACTCAAAATGCCTCCCCTATTTTTTCAAAATCATTTCCACCAACTACTGTAAATTGCCTTTATTTCCCTGTGTTTCTATTTTCACTTATTTCACTGATGGCACAAACCCGTGAAAATAAAAACCCAGTGAAATAGTATTTTCACATTGATTTGATAAGAATTATGTTCAAAATAGTGAAATTAAAAATTCAGTGAAATGTCTAAAATGAAAAACCATGAAAATTTATACAAGTAAAAATAAGTATATTTACAGTATGTTTATACATATTTTATAGATGATGTTTTATACATTGATAAGGTCATATATTATGAGTTTATATTTCGTGTATTTCCACAAGATGACACAAGCCTACCTAAATTTCTCTTTACACAGACCTGCTCTCTTCCCACAGTCAATATTTGCTGCTTGCAAGCATGTACCATATTTTTTATAAACTATAAATGTCATCAGGATGAAAGAATAATAAGCCTACTTGTCTTTTTAACTAAACATGTGCTTCTGGCTGTGCCCAGGTAACAAATTACACTGACATCAAAGGAGGTAATGTGTAAAGGGGGGGGGGAGGGGGGAGGAGGAGAGAACATCCACTTTAAACATATTCTCTTATAACCTCATTTTATATTTCTATGCACAGTTGAGACAATTTCCAATGGGATGGTCCCATGGCATAATTCAAAGCACATATGCTAGCTTTGCAGCTGATCAAGCACAAAAAATTCTGTTTGCATGTGATACTTGGAAAAGGGCTGTTCATGATATAGAGGTACATCAGAGATATCACAAAAACTCATGTTGGACATGTACAGTGAAAACTCTTTATAATAACACCATCTGTTCACGAAGAAATGTGTCGGATAACTAAATATGTCAGATAAATGAGTCAAATAACAAAGAAAATAAACCCTTTCCCATGAAAATTTGTGTCATTATATTGAATATGTCGGATATCTAAGTGTTGTTGTAATGAGGTTTCACTGTACAATGAAGTCCATTAATGCAGATATGAATATACATGTACATGTACATGTAGTCCAATCAGCTGAATGCAGTGAATGGTTTAAATTTACAATCTTGATTTCACAGTTTAAACTGCCCAAATTTACCCATCAATTTGTTAGATTACTCATGCATAATTTTTTATTATGAAATTTACATGCTAAATTTGATCTAGACTAAAATTAATAATGGTTACAAGTGTCTGTAATGGTGCAATGCAGCTAAATCTTGCAGGTCACACAGCCAACACATTGCACACATACTAGGGACACTGTCTTAAGTCAAGCAAAGGCTCGTACATGTAGGATACAATAACTTTTAAATTATAAAATGTTGCTGATATATTTACCTGCAAAATATATATATATATATATATATATATACATATATATATATATATATATATATATATATATATATATATATATATATATATATATATATATATATATATATATATGCACATGTTATTGGTATTATGAGTAATAAATCACAATCTTTGGGTGTTTTTTAGTGCAGCAGCCTTGGGGGCTTGTTCTGATAACATATCCCTGTATAGGACACTCATCAATAAACATATTTGTCCTGTCTTTATTGCTGATCTGAAAACTTCTGACTATGAATTATGATACGTAACAGTACATGACTGTTAACTTGGTTTGTAGTGTATAAAGATTTGGTGATGACTGAACATGTCCACATATCATGGGTACATGGGCAGTCACTAACAAACAGGGAGACAGAGTTAACATCAAGGAACCTGGACCTCTGGTTCTATGTGTGAATGTCCCTGTTCAAATTCCACACTTACAGGTTCAAATCAAAAGCAGTCACGATTTTACTTTTATTTTGATTAAAATTCATTCATCAAAGTCAAAGATACGGATTATTTATTTCATTTTCCACGCAACTGAAATACATAAATTAGTTGACAAAATGATGTTTATTATACAATGCAACGTTTGTTCCATTTGAGATCCTATGGTACAGTTTTTTAAGCCTGAAATAAACCCATCATCTGATGTAACGCAGTTATGAGAAGCATTACCGTGGTCTAACTATGCTCTAGTAGAATCAGACAGTTATCTCTTTTTTCTGGCTCCATAAAGTGACAACTATAATTAGCCATTTTTTTTTTCATTTTAAAAATGTTAACATGTCATATTTTAAAACAAACATGAATTTCTATCATGCCTTGAGTCCATTTAAGTTACCTGTGACAAATGTGCCTATGACCACAGCTGTCTGATACTTGGCATGTCCATTTGCATGCACCAGGCTAATGATGTATGTGGGCCAAGGTTAAAGTGTAGTTAAGAGGCCCTGAAGTGAGGAATCCACCTGTACTTGGTAACCCATCATGACACTACTTCAGTTTGGAAGCAGATATCATGTGCAACCTCACAGGTCACCACCAAAAAATTGAGTTCCTTCAGAATACCGCAAAAGAGGAGATTTGTCTATTTCCCAGCTCTAGAATATATTATTCTTCACCTCAAGTCAAAGACAGTAACCTTCTGGAAGACTTAAACTGAACCAGACTCGCTGTTCAACTATTTAAAGCATGGATTCTGTAACAAACATAAGTAGCCTGAATTATATATACATTGTATTTAGCAATTTAAATACCATATCTTTAAAATTTTCTGTGGCATATATCTGGATTTAGACCAACCTTGTGATAACATTTTTCAGGTACAATTTCATCTGGAAGCTGCTTGATTCCATACTGCATCTTTTTCTTGCTCTTTTTCTTGTTTTCTTCAGTTGTCATAGTGACAGTCAAAAGAAATGACCTGCAAAAGAAGTACAGTCACATGTAAGCAGTATGATCTATAAGTCTTTATTTGTAACCATTTATCACAGATACAATGTATTTATTTCATGTTCATGATGAAATGTCACAGATGCAAGAAACTACAGAGTGTAAAAATCTTAATTTGTAAATTATTGGTCAATTTATTAAAGAAGAAAATTTTACTGTGTACTATGTTCATGATGTTTAAGTCATCATTTTTGCAGAAATCCATAAACAACTGTATAAATGATCACTGAAAAGATAGGAGCTAAGCCACTCTTTAACCCTTTCCCTCTTAAACCAGCCAAAACTGGCTGCTGGTCAAATGTCGTCTGCTTTGCTGAACATCCAAACCACACCAAACAAATCACTTGACTCAGTCTTAAGGAAGAAAGAGTTAATGTGGCTTTTAAAAAAATATGTGGCTGAAGTTAGCACTGCAGATTTTACAGGGCAGCCACCACTGTGGTTGACTGTATTTTAATGGGTAATCACAACAAACACATTTGATACTCTGCTAGTCTTTATATTGCTGATATTTATGACAGATATATTTTGCCATCAGTGGTACTTAACAGATCACAAGTTAACTGTAAGAATTATATGATTATGGCAAACAAGATTTTTTACCCATGATCTACTAAATAATATGGAACTGCCTGTGAACTATGACCAGGAAAGGACTGATCTCCCACTGCACCCCATCCAACAAGAAGTAAGATTCTGTTTGAAGAAAAAAATCTGATATTTTCAAGACTTGTTATTCTGAAATGAAAATATGTATACCTTGATTCAAATTTGATGTCAATCTCTGCATTTGCTGCTTCATTCTTGAAAGTTTTCTTTTTCAACTTTGGGAATATGACACAGGCTCGAACAAAGTCATCAGGGCATTCTTCATCAGCAGTCACTGTTTGAGAAAAAAAACTATATGTATATAAATGAAAAATGTAACATTGCTCCAGATCAAGTCAATTATACAATGAGAGCCATGCCAGGCAACTGACTAATCATATCCTGACCCGAATCATCAGACATGAATTACAACTGAAAGCATGTGACAAACAGGATTTGTTGAACATGCAAGATGGTTGCTTCAGCTTCACAAGGTGCCCTCTGACCTTGGTAAAATGACCAAGGGTCACTCATCTGGTTATATACCATCATACGTAGCTGTTACAAAGAACCATAACCAAGTTCAATATCGAAGTCCTGGTTCAACTGGTTCCCAGGTCAATACCCAATTGTGAAATTTGGTAGTTGTCCTGTGACCTTCACTTCAGAATCAGGTCAAGATCACCCAAATTCAATCATAACCTCATCTTAATGGAGGACCATGGTCATATGCAACATAATAAAAATCCACCATGTAGCTAGATATAAACCAATGTGTCAAATCAGCTGCTATCACTAAACAAGAGGGCTGTGTGAACAGCCCATGCTCAGCTGATCTTGACATTCATCACACTTGCAGATCTATGAACTTGGGAAAGGATCAAGGTCACCCATGTTCTGAGTAAGTCTGACCATTATAAAAGAACACTAACATGTGCAACATCAAGGTTCAAGTAGTTCTCAAGTTATAATGAAGAGTAAAATTCATGTGTGTTGCACTGTGACCCCAGAAATGAGGTCAAAGTCATTCATGTACTGTCTGAGCATGACCTTCATACAAAAACATTAACATGTGCAACATCACAGTACTAACTCAAAACAGATCTCAAGTTATCAAGTAAACAGTAAATTTTGTGTCAGTTGTCCTGTGAATTAGCACTAGAATACCCATTGACTTCCATAGTAATCAATAGGAAAGCTGCATTGATCGATAAGTACCCGAGTTGAAAATACTTAAAAATCAGGAATCTAAAGCAGTGCCACCTAGTGAACAACTTTGTTTGACCCTTCCACAAGAACATATCCATCACATTTCACTTTAATCTGAGTGACAGTTCTGAGAACAAGTGAAAAATAACAAAACCATATAAAAAATTCATAAAAAAAATTAGAAAAAATTGCAGTGCCACCTGGTGAACAAATTGGGAACTATGTGTCCCTGGGAGTGTCTATGAATGATATCAAAACAACTGGGTGAGCAGTTTCAGAGGTGAAGAGTTTTTAAGGTTTGCCCCCCAAAAATGAAAAAAAATCATAAAAATTCCAAAAATCAATAGAGCGTGACCATTTGAACAAACTTGGTAGAGATCCACCCAAGGCACATCCCCACCTAGTTTGAAGTAAATCTGGCCAAAATTATTTAAGTTATAACCATTACAAGAAATTCCCATGTTAAAACTTTTGTAAAGATTTTTGAAAAAAAAAAATCATAAAAAAACCAAAATTCATTGGAACACGACCATTGGAACAAACTTGGTAGACACCCACCCAAGGTACATCCCCACCAGGTTTGAAGTTAATCTGCATGACGGTTTTGGAGAAGAAGTCGCAAATGTGAATTAGCATTAGAATACTCATTGACTTCCATAGTAATCAATAGGAAAGCTGCATTAGCCGATAAGTACCCGAATGGAAAAAATCGTTAAAAATCAGGAATCTGCAGCATTCCCACATAGTGAACAACTTTGTTTGACCCTTCTACGAGGAACATATCCATCACGTTTCAGCTTAATCTGAGTAACGGTTCTGGAGAAGAAGTCGAAAATAGCTATAACACACAAAAATTCATAAAAAATTAGTAAAAAATTGCAGCGCCACCTGGTCAACAAATTAAGAACACAGAGTCCCTAGGTGTCTTTTCGTGTGATATCAGAGTGATTGAGTAAGCGGTTTTGGAGAAAAAGATTTTTTAAGATTTGTCCAAAAAAAGAACAAAAAAATTCATTAAAAATCCCAAAATCACTGGAGCATGACCATTTGAACAAATCTAGTAGACATCCACCCAAGGTACATCCCCACCAAATTTGAAGTTAATCTGGATGACCGTTTTGGAGAAGAAGTTGAAAATGTGAATTAGCATTAGAATGCTCATTGACTTCCATAGTAATCAATAGGAAAGCTGCATTGACCGATAAGTACCCGAATGGAAAAAATCGTTAAAAATCAGGAATTTGCAGCATTCTCACATAGTGAACAACTCTGTTTGACCCTTCTACAAGGAACATATCCACCATGTTTCAGCTTAATCTGAGTGACGGTTCTGGAGAAGAAGTCGAAAATAGCTATAACACACAAAAATTCATAAAAAAATAGAAAAAAATTGCAGCGCCACCTGGTGAACAAATTAAGAACTAGGTATCCCAGGGAGTGTTTCTGTGTGATATCAAAGTAATTGGGTGAGCGGTTTCAGAGAAGAAGATTTTTTAAGATTTGCCCAAAAAAGAACAAAAAAATTCATTAAAAATCCAAAAATCAATGGACCGTGACCACTTGAACAGACTTGGTAGAGACCCACCCAAGGCACATCCCCACCAAGTTTGAAGTGGATCTGGCTGACGGTTTCGGAGAAGAAGTCGAAAATGTAAATTGTTGACGGACGACGGACGGACGGACGGACGACGGACAGAGGACCATAAGATAAGCTCAGCTGACTGACAAGTCAGCTGAGCTAACAATACCAACATGTACATGTGGCCTTACTCTTAGTCTGTATCTTAAAAAATCAATTAAAAAAATATCAACAGCACCATGTAGCAAGCTAGACTTGTGATATTTTTTTGCACCAGAATCATCATGCATCGCCTGCCAGACAAATCACCTGCACGTTGACCCCTAGTGACCTTGAAAATTAGTAAAAGTTGTTGAATGTCTAACTAATCGTACTGATTTTTAATACAAACCATGTGCCAAGAATCATACTTCCACTGCCATCATAACCAAGATATCAGCCAATATATCAGTTTGACTTTTATTTTCACCTTTGAAAGTCATTCAACACCAAAATATACACTATAGCAGGGACCACTGATGCCATTAGCCAAATGCTAATAATGTTTTCATTCATTTAGCTTGAGAAATTTTCAAATAACTAACTTACTTTAGCATTAATTACATAAGAGTGAGGTCCAATCTGTAGTGATTACTGTTTTCTTTCACGATTTGGCTGCAAATTTTGAAAACCTAGATCTGTTCCTGTATAGATGTTTTACTAGTTACCACAGGCCTTGCATCCATCTTTACCAAGACTGATGGTGGACTGTAAGACAAGCTCAGCTGACTGATGAGTCAGCTGAGGTCAAAATCAAACAGCTCACACAGTAACACATGTTTGACAGTTGGGACAATTCTGCCAACTGACACCCAGGCCAGTTTCATACAATGCATAGCATTGTAGCCCACTCCCACCCACTCCAACAGAAATTAGTGTTCTCTCATGCACTTTCAGTCTGTCATATTTCTGTAACAAATGCAAACAGATGTGTAGGTACATTTTGTGGATATTTTACTGTGCTCATCAAAACACTTCAGGGATATGTAGCTTTGTTAACCTTGTGCCCACAAATCATTCACAATAATTATAAATGTATTGGTAAATCATAATCTGCACAACATTGACTAAATAAATTTACCGACAGGGCTCCATCTGATGTATATGTCCAAAACCAGAGAATGTTAATCTTACTGATGGAGAGCGCAAACCTGTGTGTAAATACATGACAGAAGGTAGAAAGACAACCTCCATCCCTTCAGTGTCCCAGTTAGTACAGGGCATGTACACTTTCTGTCAGCAGAAGCTCAGAAAAGCTGTTGAGGCTGGGGCCAACCACAGGAGTGTAAGTAGAAACATATGTTGCTTCTCGAGAAAATGCTACTTTCAATCTTGCGGATTCACACCACAACCTGTTGCTGATGATGCCCATACAAACGGAAAATCAATGAAAACACATCAAATGCTTTAGTTGTTGAGTATCTTGTATGACAATGTGCTAGCCCAGGAACCATCTTAAGAACAGAAGATACAAATGTACATCAAGTTAGACATTTGGGGGCAACAAGTACACGTATAGCAGTACTTGTCTGCTGCATGTGGGACGGTGGCCACAAAAAGGCATGTGGTCTTTCAAGGCAGTGGTCATGTACAGCGGTTACCAGGGTGTAATAAAATAAAACACATAGCTTTAAAAGTAGCATTTTTAAAAGGTACATGACCCAAATGTTTCAACCTTGATTAAAATTTCTCTAATTTACAAGCTAATTTTAAGTAAACACATAAATTTGTGACAAGATTGTGAAATGGTATATGTCTGCAAATGTGAATAAAACTGATTAACGTTTCACCACATAATGGAATTTCTGCACACAAAAGTGTAAGTAGTGTATACCTACACAGCTGCAAAAAGAGCCAATGCATATTTTTTTTCTAGTTTTACAAGCCAAACACACATAGTATAACTGTCACCCAGAAGTCTGACATTACAATGACACACAAAAATCATTAAATTAAAAAAAAAAAAAAAAAAGCAGCACCACCAACTTGCACAAGTTATAGTCCACTGGCAAAAACAAAACAAAAACAAAAAAACAAAAAACAAAAAAAACCCAGTCCTAAGCAATTTTTCACAGCAATTAGCCAAGCAGCATCAGAGGGAAGCTACTAAGATTGAGACACCCCCCCCCCTCCAAAGAAAATAGAAAGAAAAAGAAAAGAAAAACAATCACGCAAAAGGGCTGCGTGAAGGGCCCATCCTCAGCTCACATCAACCCAAACTAAGTCCCAACTAGGTTTAGGCATGCACAGAAGTATTTATAAGCCTGCAATTTCAAAGCCATTGGCCACAAGGGTTTAGAGGAAATCTTTGTTAAACATCATAGACAATTGTCTGTGTTATATGTCCCTGTAATGGTATATGGATATATGTACAGAAATTATTACGCAACCACAACCACCTCCACAACAAGAGCAAAATCATTACCTGAAATGCATTCCCTCCATGACCTTGAAAAAGTAGGTTATGGTCATGGTATGGGGATATACATATATGTTCAAAACTTACATGTAACATGTAATCACCATCACACATCATATTGTGAAATAAATTTGCCATGTGACCTTGAGTAAGATTATCCAGATGTTACATTTAACTTCCATATATAACAAATTACAAACCTTACTGTTTCTTGACATATTGAACTTGAGGACATTTAAGACACCAAAAACCTTTGCATGGCCGATTTTGATATTTTAACGGTTTTTACAAGATGAATGTCCTTTCTATTAGTTGTCAAAATTTCAAGCTTTTAACAAAAGTAGAAATATAAAAAAAAAAACGCCAAAAACCACACATGCATGTGGACATCGGAAGGTCCATGTGTCATTCTTTTGGTTTTCAGCCGCCAAACGGAACAAAGCCACCCGTCAATCATACTTAACAGCCTGTCACATGGCTGCAGGTAGCAACGGCCCATGGCAAAAGGAGAGTGGTATGAGGGCGGGAATGCAAAATAAGGCAGCAGGCCGAAAGTATGTTTGTGGGCAGGGAAAAGATGCAAACATGCTAACATATCATAATCTTAGTGGTTTACTTTAATAGTTATCTTGCTTGTTTTGCGTTCTAATGAAGGGAGACTTTAAATGTTCAAGAGGAGCGGGAATCGTCTGACGATGTCCCTTCAAACTTCAAAGGCCGTGCCGCGATGGATTACCCCAGTGGTCCTTCGCACCAAAGACAGGCGGGGAAAGAAGCTGGCAACTTAATCGACAATACCCACGTACATAATAATATTTTATCGAAACCCAGGAATGGGGAAATAAAAGTACAAATAAACACATCGAAATAAGCATAAACGTGAACAGCAGAGAAAACACACAAAATAGCGTTACAAAACTCAGGTTGGAAAGAGATATGAAGCTCATTGAGGAAATAACTACAAAATAATGACAAGCTAACCAAGTAAAGTGTACAGACAAGTCTAACATGCTTACTACATAAAGTATACAGATAGGAGTAAATACACTAAAATACTATCCTTAAAAACGGGATGAAGAGGTAGGGGGCGGAAGACCAAACCTGCCATCTGTGCACTGACCACGAGCGGCCGCAGGCCGCCCCACCAAAGCAAGGCAACACAACTTTCGTTGCCAGGCTTGAGGTCACGGGGCCCGAAGGGCTGCCTCCATGACGTCACACTTTGAAACCAGACTGTCGCTGTCGCCGTTTGACAGATCGCTGAATAATGTTTTTCCGTACTTCAAAAGCTCTTTTATTCAAGTGATTGGCCAAAAATTGATTGACAACCTCCCCAAATGTTAAGGGACGATGTTTACAACGTTTTGTACAAATATCAGCTCAACTTGAGCAAATGGTATTGTTTCAGAGGCAAATGATCAACATCAAAGGCCTTTGAAGCTTTTTTTCTCAGAAAGGATAATAGGACGAGAACCCCACCTAAGAATGGTTATTCCAAGAAAACGGGTGGGCAAAATTTAATCCAGTTAACAGCTTTTTATTCTTTAAAGTCTGAACTGCAAAAACAATTCAGCGATTTTCTAAATTTTGCTTCGTTCTTTTGCAATGAAATGAAGAAAATTAACATCCTGAAAATCAAAGGGAAATTGAAACGTCAAACTTTGTGGATGGACAACAGAAAAAAGAAACCAAATATAAAAAATGGCAGGATCGTTTTTTGTTGCCAATATGTGAGGATTAAGATCCAAGTGTAGTTATGATTTTATCACAAATAATTAGTGACTTATATAGACATTTATGGGGTGAATGCTTTGCGGTCAACCTTCAATTGTTTATTCAACAATTAACATCAGAGACACCCAAATACGGGACATATAAGTTCTTTGGACTATGACGAGTACACACATATATGATATGTTATCCTAACGCAAATACATTTTGAGCTAGGATTGACTAAAGTGGGATTTATTTTTGGTGTCTTACCTGTCCTTAATGTGCTTTCAACACATTTTAACCAGTATTTTCCATTTACTATAGGTGACACCACCAAAGTTTGCCCTGATTTCCCCCTTTACCTGATTGACATTCATACCAAGTTTTGTGATGTTTCACAAAACTCTCTTTGAAAAATAGTATTCTCAAACTTTCACATTGGCTCATATTAGTGAATAAAATATGGCTACCTCCACCAATATGGAATTTGATCTGCATCCACCTATTCTTTTGATGAAACTAATAGGTAAACTTTTCAATTTAAATTATCCTTTCACACTAATTGCTAAACTTTGTAGTTTACAATCATATTACATTCAACCCCCCCCCCCCCCCATATATATAATAAAGATCTTCGGCACATTCTTTATAAACATGAAAGCACAATAAGCAAACAACACAAATGCTTGCTTCCTCCTCTAGAGTTCACAAAATCCTAGGTTTTTTTTAATCCTTTTATGTGCTTACCAACTTGACTACTGGTTCCAAGTTTCAACAGGTTAGATAACATATCAAACTAACTAATGCCCCCCTCCCCCCACCCCCCAAAAACAAACACCAGATTGGGTTTCCCATGACCTTAAAATTTCTGCTTCCTACATATTATGCAACTTTTAGCAAACCCAAAAACTAGTTCTAAAAACCATAATGGCCTCTCAATTTTCACTTGCCCTTATCTAAAATTTACTTGTCCCAGACAACTGGGCAATCCTTAATGTCCTGTAAACACTGGTAAATTTGAAAGAAATATTTGAAATCCTATGCTGCAATCCATGACTTTGTATATTTGTCATGTAGAGCAAGGGTTCCAGTGTTCACGTTGGCGGTAAAACCTTATGCAATTAATAACCAGTGTTAGAAATAAGAATTTTTTGGCACTTGTCCCAAGGATAAGTTCACTTAAGGAACAACTTGTCTGCAGCTCATGGGACTTGTCATGGCTAGCGCCGAAGGCGGGAAGCCCTGCTAGGGGGGTCCAGGGGCATGCCCCCCCCCCCCCAGGAAATTTTGAAATTTAGATGTCATTTGGTGCAATCTGAGAGCATCTGAGGCCCCTTTTCTTAATTTTCTTCAGTGCCATAAATTCACAACATTACGGACAATATTACTTTTTGTTAGCCAGTCCATGCTGTCTGCTAGCACATATCGCCATACCATAATAAGCATAGTCAAGTACCAAGATGTTCTACAAACAGCGCCATCTCCCAGTCAGTGTCACTAAACTCCGGAAGAAGTAGCGGCAAACATCATGATATTGATAATAATATCGATCTCAAGGAACTCGGACAGAAATAATTTGGCATTGCTTATGACACCAGAGCATATTTTTCCAGCATTTAAATTGACAAAAAAATTGCATGACCTTAACACCTAGCACGCCATCGGCGGTCATACTCGACATGTATCTGAACATCGTTTGTCGCCGTAGGCGGTTATACCCGCCAACACAGCACGCCGACCGTCGACAGCCTTCCACTGGCCCCATTATGTTTATTTACCGTCAAGCGTGTGCATTTTGTCGTAGACAAACTTCAGTATTTACGGATGGCTATTTCGATTTTGAGATAAAAAGAAATTTATTTTTATTATATGGATAAAAATGAAACAACTACCCATTTTACGTGACATTTTGAATGATACAACTCCCAAAATTTACACTAAAACTTCGTAACTTTGCCCCTTTGCCGCCACGATGTTTTGCGTCGTCCGCCATTGTTTTTCATACTGCTGGAATCCTCAGAATTTCATCTCTAAACGTAACAAGCTCTCTTATTGGCTAAGAAATAAATATTCCTGGGGTATCCCTCCAAAAATAGCCCAGAATGAGAATCGAACCTCATTATAAATGTGCTGGGTCATTTACAGGTTTCTCATTGGATGGATTTGGTAACGTGCAAGTCACCGTCCAATCAAACTCGTTGTTTGCCATGTGCTTGAGTCAAGTTCGATTTGTTGTGCAGGTGAACATGTCGTATTCACGCAAAGATTATAGGACCAAGTTGCGAAATTTTGACATCATACTTTCGCGAAACGACTTCGATGGAACAGATCTAGACACAGATAAAGGCAGGAATGAAAATTCCATTCGCAAGGCAAGGAAAATACGCAGATTCCGTCACCGCACGGTGACGAAGAAAAGCCTGATTGAGAGTTGCGTAAACACGATGTGTTGTCGATCGCTGTCTCAGATACGTCACGGCATGATGTTTTTATCCAAAGTTTGTTGCTTTAATGTGATTAAAATGTCTGAAAGGATAAAAATCTGTATAAAAGAACAAATGAGGAATGAAATTTATGACCGAAGGCCCGGAAAAATGTACGCACATAACGGAAAACCATGCCCGGACTCATGCCTGTTCACACTCGCTTGTGTTGCATGGCCCGTGACCGTGTTTGTTGGTAAAAAAAAAAAAAAAGGTGACCAGACGCTTGACATCCCATAAAGTATAAAAAAAATTTAGGGGGTAAATTGAAATAAAAATTGCACAGAATTATACCTCATGTAATTTCTGACAGACTTTGTCTTGATCACTAGGATCGAATCGCAAAACTCACAGAGCCCAGGCACGTTCAATCCAGCATGTCCTCTCTTGCGCAAGCGATCAGAGAATTGCCCGGTGGCACACTGTGTGCGATACCAGATACTGGCAGAATGCTAGGAGTTAAGTAAGGAAAAAGAAAGAAAGAAAACGCAGAAGAACAGGTAGTTGTTTTTTTTTTCACTTGTCACTCGGATAACCTTGGTCAACAAACCATTTGTCCGCAGCACATTTTACTTAGGATGGACAAACAGGTTAGCTCTATTTTGAACGCTGATAACCACCAATAGTACAATGTAGGTTCATGTGGATGTACAATATTTGCCACAGAACAAGCATGCTACACTCACTCTAATGTCACATTTATCTGTAATTATTTTAACATCACCATGAATGGATGTTGGCTATGCCAGTCATGAATACATGCCTCAAACTTAAGTCTTTATCAAACAACTCCATTCTCTAATAAAGTTTGCTGTGAGATTGCTACATACCAAACACCCAGTCACTTTGTACACTGTTTTTCATATTTTCATAGGACTTTGAGAATACCTTTGTATGAGCTGACTGTCAATTACTTTCAGTTCCTGACATCAATCATACCATTTAGAAATCTTATTTCTGCGAAAGTTTCAGAAATGGTCCATGTGAAACTGTGCATGGATCTTTGCCAATGGTTCAATGTTTTGCATGCCATTAAATGTCTTATGACTGATCCCAGAAACTGTGAGTAAAGAATGTGTCATTTCATTCCTGCGACCATTACTTTATTTTAGAATTAGTGTGCTATGATGGTACTGTGACAGTGACATAGTGATCTATTTTCACACTACAGTGAAAACAAAATTAACAAATAAAGTGTACCTGTAGTACCTCAAACGGTTAACTGACAGTACATCACAAACACCGTCCCTACCCTTATAAATCAATCAATTTCATCTGACAGATTATATTTCAAGACGAACTTAAATACGCTTCTGTAGACCCTATACACAAAAAGAAAGAGCACCACTTAAAAAAAAAATCACCCCCTAGTCAGTGAACTCCCCTGCCTATCAAAAATCTGACTGCTAATCAGTTGGGAGTAAGCTTTGAGAATAATTAACCAGCATATTTCTCAGCATACATATTTAGGAAGGGCTACAGCAGTTACACCACTCTGCTAAAGCTTGCTGAAAACTGGAAACTTGCTCCTGACAAAACTTGATTACTGGTTCTGTGCATTCCCCAGGGGTCAATATTAAGGCCCCTCTTTAAATATATGACATTAGCTGTGAGATTGACTGCACATTGTACAACTGGGCCACTCTAGGAAGACACTGTCAGTCACACTGTTGACATGCCTCTGCAAGTAGCAGACACCTCAAATAAAACCCATCCCATCATGTTAGTGAGGGGTGTGTCTATGTGTCCTTTTGGACACCCCCCAAAAAATCAAGATTTTTACAATGGAATTAATAGAAAGTGGCCACCCTGATATGATAAAATCTGAACAAATCTGGCTTTTTGGACACTCAGATTTCAAATTCTGGCTAACAGCCTGAGCCATCCAGTGGTTTGACAACAATGAAATGTGTGCAAATTCAAACAAATTCCACTAAATGAACATGTATATGCCGTCAAATGACTCTGGTGACATTACATGGAAAAGTTTGAACAATTAAAGCTAACTGGGAATACTTATAGACAATGGACGCACATATACCTCAAATATGGACAGAGGTATAACGACAAGTCAGTGTTCTAAGAAGATTTAATTGAATTTTATACATCCCTAGCAAGCTGGCAATTTTAAATCATTTTTTTTTTCAATTTTTTTTTATTTCCACAAGGGCTACATATATACAAAACACCCAAAGTTTACAATGTGATTGACATATTAATAAACATTTGAGTAAACACAGAAAAAGAACTGTTACAATGTATTATTTCAGGTATAATGTTCATACATTAAATCTATCTGTATAATGCGAAGAGGAAATATTGCTGATGGTTCTAGCCTACAACCTTGCCATTTTTTATCGTGCTTACAAATTTTACTTCTCTTTCTTGCCATACAGTATTCAATAAATTTAATCTTCTTTATCACTGTTACAAAGTCTGTAATATGGGGTAGAACATTTCTATATTTACATCCATGTATAAATTTTTTACCCAATTTTAAATCATTTATCAGATCAAATTTTATGTGTTGCTCCACCATATGACACTCCTGTAGCCAGGCCAGCTCAAACAAACTTGAGTAAATTCAAAAGCAAGTTTTACTGTTTGTTTATACAAGTGACCATGCATCGTATGAGGACTTCCTGAATGTGCTGGTGTGTGCAGGACTCATGCGTTGCGCCTGAAATCCACAGCCACCTAGCAGGAACTGCTGGTGCCCTTAGCCAAATGGCTAATTCATTTTCACTACAAATTTTGAAGGCCCAGCTCTGTCCCTGACTGAGGTGTACAAAATTTTAACTCACATCAACCCCCAATACTGGTGGGACTTATTTGAGCTAAAACAGAATAGTCCTACATGTAACTCAAAAGACTCCTAATTGTAGTCCTACATGTAACTCAAAAGACTCCTCCCTAATTGTGCTACCATGTGCCAACATAGTGCAGTTTGATAAACAGTCATACAGGTACATGTAGAGGAAAACAAAACTGTGGTATCATCTTCCCATACAATGTAAGCAAGCAAAAAAATTAAGTTTTAAGCAGCTCCTCAATGAGTGGACAGGCTGTTCCTGTTCTCAATGCTATGACCACTAGCTTTTATCATCCTAGGAAAGTGCTATAGATGGACTGCCAAGGGGAGCACTAATCCGTTTAGCAGTCAACTTGGCACGTCGACTACAAAGCGTGTTCAGTAGCGCCACTCAAGTTAATCCCCCTGCTGAGTCCCTTTTTTGTTACATCTATGTTTCCACTCTTGGTTGTATCAGGTTAATTACATTGGGTTTCCTATTATACCAGTTCAAAAACGGGGAGATTTATGAGTGCACAACCAGTCTCATTGTTTGAATCAGAACCATGCGAATCCATCGATTTGTATTTCATTGAAATCGGCTGATAAAAAGGCAAGTTTTTGCAATTTTTCTGCCCAAAATGCTGCAAAGTTGGACAATTTGCATACATAACTCCTTACACTGTAGTCAGCAATAAAAAATGTAGTTTCAGATGGATAGTGTATGCCAGTAGGGTCATGATGGTGGTTTCATTTCTTGTAGCTAAGTCTGGCATAAAGCTAAATTTTGACTTTGAAACGTGGAACACAGTGAAATTTTTTGCACACTTCAGTCAGTGATGTGATTATTTCTCATCTTTCATCATGTGAACTGGCCCCAGCAGACTGCCAGCGGCCTGCGCAGACCGGGAGTTGTGTTTGTTCAGCAGTGAAGATGCTCACTTAAACACCCAATCACTGTACAAAAGGGGCCTGGCCATTAGCAATCCATCTATAGCATGTCCCTGATCATACACATTCTGTTGTCCTTCCATTGCTCAGGACTCTGAATACCTTGTGATGGACTGCAGTACAATAAGTTCCTTTCACCAGAAACTATACTATGCAACACTTTAACTTTTCATAGTGTCCATCTTTTTTTTTAGCATGCTTATAATTATTCCTATTGTTTTTAAGTTTTATGTGCATATTTAACATACCAGCCAACCTAAAAACTTCCAAAATCTGAATATCTTATGTGAATCACTCGAAAATATCAGAATAGGCCGAGAACCTGGTATATTCACATACAGTTTTAAAGGAAACCAGCTTTTAACAAATCAGAGTATTTGCCTATTACCACCAACTTTTTACACTTTTGGGTTGAAACTGCAACCACAAAATCAGAATGATCCATAGCTATGTCTTAAGTAAGTCTGAATAAGTAGCTTCTGGCTAACGTTACCTGTATCTGAACTGACTCAAAATAAAACTATATCTGTGATCATGTCTATGACAAAAGCTCAAACGGTTTATGTCTAAACAACTGTGACTGTGCCACTCAATGACAGCCTGACAAAGAGATGTCCTGTAGTTCCACTGATCATTCATGGACCTTCGCCCGGTTTATTGGTTCATGCATTTTTTTTTCCTTGGATTGTGTATTGGTCATTGAGTATATATAAGACGGTGCTCGTCGTCACGGGCCAACTATGCACTGTAACTTGTAAGACAAGAAATTCCCCAAACACCTCGCCCTCCGATCACCGGCACATGACGTGTAGGGCGGTCCATGCACTGACATAATTTGTCTGGAACTAATATTTGTGGCATAAAGGTATGACCCCACAATGAAATTCTGATGTGCGCGACCACGGTTGTACAATGGCATTGCAGAACACGAAAAAAAATCCAAAACAGGTGTCTGCAAGGCAAAAAATGCCTAATTATCGCCCAAATTTACTTGTCGATAAGGCTAAAGTAAACAAACCAACAAATATGAAGACACGGTACTTCCGTACGATTTTGAAGAAACTACCATAATCTCTCACATATTTTGTACGCGTAAAACGTCTTATTACCCGCAAACGGTGATCCAATTTTCTCCTCTTCGATGACCCCGCCCTCCTCAGCCATTTCTAAACATTTGGCGAACACATTTATTTCCTAGCGGGGAAGTGAAGAACTATGCATATAATAGATCAAGCTTTCATGAAACAGCACGCATACCCACAATGGCCAAATCTGCTGAATAAATAAAATTAGCAAGTTTGTTCAAATGGTCATGCTCCAATGATTTTTTTTTTTAGATAATTTTTTAGTCTTTTGGGGGAAAATCTTTAAAAACCTTCTCCGAAACCGTTCACCCAATTGCTTTGATTTCACAGGAACATTCCTAGGGACTCCTAGTTTTTAATTTGTTCATCAGGTGGTGGTGCAATTTTTTCCAATTTTTGATAATTTTTTGTGCATTTTTGCTATTTTTGCTATTTTTGACTTCTTCTCCAGAAAAGTCACTCACATTAAGCTGAAACTTTGTGGACATAATCCTTGTGAAAGGTTCAAATAATTTGTTCACTAGGTGTCACTGCTGTAGATTTCGTATTTTTGACAATCTTTTTAACTCAGGTACTTATCGGTAAATGCTTCTTTCCCATTGATTACTATGTAAGTCAATGCATTCTAATGTTAATTCACATTTCTATGAATTTTTCTTTAGGCAAATCTTAGAAATACTTCTAAATGTCAGGTGCATGCAGCTAAAACTCAAAACAGGGCTATTCAGTTGCAACTTTGATTTTGTAAACAACCTTAAGTCAGCTGAGCATGGGCTGTTCACTTAGCCCTCTTGCTTAATTTTACATTCATTGTAGCTATTCCACATGACGTATTAAAATCAAACATCTTCCGTGCACATTTGATTTGTCTGAATATTAATGTAATATGTCACTGAGGCAGCTGCATCACAATTTAGTTGTAATGATGTTTGGATCATGCAATCTAAGGTGAGTTACTACTTTTGAATTTCATTCTAGAAAATCATAATTCATCATCAAACATGAAATATTAAAGTAGACCTCTTATTAATCATTTTGGCAGTGACTGCTTGGTGGCACCCATTTTAAGTATCAATCAAATAGCTCTTGTGTCACAAAATACATATATAGAGTTCTATTTATACTTAGTTAAAAAAAACAAAAAACAAAAACAAAAACAAAAAAAAAAACAGAAAAAAAAACAACAAAAAAAACAAAAACAAAAAAACCACCAGTTACTCCACAAGCAGCTGTATTTATTACACTGTGGGAAAAACAAACGACAAACTACAATACACTTATTTTGCTTCAAATGTCTCCCAGTGGAGCATAAAACTGTCATTGCATGGAAACCAAATTTTCACATGAGAGACCTTGAGAATTAACATCAAAAACACTCAATCCTAGCAAATTTCATGAAGTTTTGTGGAGTTCTTAATGGAGGAGAAGACGGAGAATGATGCAGGCATGTCACAATTTAGTTGTAATACATATATTACAAATACATGTATTCAGTTGTGGTAAAAACAAACTACAAACTAAAATACAGTTATTTTGCTGAAAAAAAAATCAAATGTCTCCCAATGGAACATAAAACTGACAATATCTTTGTGTGGAAACCAAATTTTCACATAAGAAACCTTGAGAATAACCTAGACAATTATCCTAGAAAATTTCATGATGTTCTGTTGAGTTCTTGAAGAAGAAGAAGAAGAAGAAGAAGAAGAAGAAGAAGAAGAAGAAGAAGAAGAAGAAGAAGAAGAAGAAGAAGAAGAAGAAGAAGAAGAAGAAGAAGAAGGAGAAGAAGAAGAAGGAGGAGGAGGAGGAGGAGGAGGAGGGGGAGGAGGAGGAGGAGTGAAAACGAAAATTTCCACATGGGTACTTTTGTGCGAAAGGTGTACAGTAATTAATTTATTACGGTCAAGAACATTTTACATGTACATATTCCACACTGAAATATTGCCAGATCAGTTTCTCATCACATGATATTCCCGTTTGACCAGCAGCACACTCTGCAGCCCAGGTACACTCGGCACCAGCAGTATACAGTCCGTTGTAATATTTGCTGTACAATGTCCTTTGTGGTTAGGGCATATTATGCTGTTATACCTTAATTTTGCAGTTGTTCAGCAACCACACAGTGTATTTGCAGTTTAGTTCAATTATTTTGGGGGTGGGGGTGATGTTAGGTTCTCTACAACAGTGCAAGATGATTGTGTTGCGGGTTGAAATAGTGTTTTCCGGTACCTGAATCCAGTGGATTCTTGTTTCTACAGTGGTACCTACTATAAAGACCACCTCTCATGAGAAATCATATTACTTTTTAAGACCACCCTTTTGCGAACTAACCTCTGATTCCTTAGTTGATTTACCTGCAATTACAGACCACCTGCTGTATGTGACCACTTTTTGTGGTACATGTAGTAGGGGTGGTCTTAAATAACAGGTACCACATACTGTACACCGTGGACAGTAAATGCAGTCCAGCATGGCAGATCCCCATTTCATTCATACCTATTAAGACGGGGCAAATAGTTTCCAAATCATGTTCTATAAAGTGGACTCACAAAATGACACTTTCCATCGGTAATTAAAGAGCCTTCCACAGGGGTCATTTTGCCACTGGGCTGAATGGATCCTGGCTTGGCTGCTGGTCACCAGCTGGAAAGGTGTCAACTGTTGAACACACATAGTGGTGTAGGGATTAAAGCAGCACTATATCTGCTGGCCACCTGATGTGCTTCACACACCATGCATACTGCTGCTGGTATATCTTGCCAGGGTTTACATGTCTAATGTGTGGGCTATAACCATGATTATACATGTATACATCACAACACAGGTTTTGAATACTGAGAAGAATAGACCCAATCTCTTTTCAAAATACTTATTTGACTTCATTTCTTCACACAAGAACAGATACTCACAAAAAATGTATTATAAAATATGACGTTTATTTTTTATCCTACAATGCATTGTCATACACACATTTTCTTTACATCAGAAGTATATATAAATCCATTATTTACATGTATAGCCACAATGATTATCTAAAAGTCCTACCGTTTGTAGATTTCACTGAGGCTCAAAGTACATGTACTTGACTGTAAGCACAATCCACCAGCGGCATCCAATATACAATTTTATCATGGCATGTGGACTATAATGATGATGTACTCAATAATTTCTCCATTTGCAAAAATTTGCATTGCCAGTCACTCAGAGTGCATTGTTACTATGCAGTCTTTCATTCTGTGAATTCACCCAAGAATGATATACTTGGTAGACTTTCATGTATTCACAAGAGTGTCTGAGACCTCATCCTAAACTTCTCTTTACAACAAAGATCACAAAATTACAAATCTATACTTTGAATGTAGTAGCAGCTTGTTATTTGATTTGACCATTTATTCAGGATAGAATCCCAATAAGATTTGTCAAAATCTGCACTGATATTACATCACAGTGATGCACATTACAGGACTTTGTAAGACTTTATAAAGTGACTGACAGTTGTGAAGTGAGTGTAACTTTGTGCAAACAGTGGGATAATCATTGTGGCTATACATAATGGATATACATGTATATACTTCTGATGTAAAAAAAATATGTGTGACAATGTATTGTATGATAGAAATAAATAAACTTCATACTTTATAATACATTAACTTGTATGTTTTCTTGTGTGAAAAAGTGAATTCAACAAATCAGTATTTTGAAAAGAGATTGGGCCTATTCTTCTCGGTCTGTAAAACCTGTGGTGTAATGTACACATGTAAACCCTGGCAAGATATACCAGTAGCAGTATGCATGGTGTGTGAAACACATCAGGTAGCCAGCAGTTGCAGTGCTGTTATAATCCCTACACCACTATGTGTGTTCAACAGTTGACACCTTTCCAGCTGGTGACCTGCAGCCAAGCCAGGATCCATTCAGCCCAGTGGCAAAATGAGTGGCAAAATGACCCGTGTGGAAGGCTCTTTAAGTGCTTCCCACCAACATCTACCCCACCGAGTTTCATGGTTTTGTGTTTCCCAGCAAAGATTGCCTGTGCAACTTTCACTCCACTGGTAGTGTTTTTTAATACAGTCATTCCACGTCTTGTATTTTGCCAAAATGAAATATCATGTAAGTGTCCAGCTCACCTGTGCCATTGTCTGCCTGGAGGCAAACATTGATTGGCTTTTTTATCGTTGGTCCAGGGCACAATATGTGCTTTTCTATGGGGTTAATTAAATTCTCTTCATTGACTACCAAACTCAAAGTGTTGTCTTCCCTCTTCACAAGTTCAGTGTATGATTCAGCAAGACCTGCCAGGGCCAAGAACATGCACGTTGTTTTTTTTTTCAGTAGCTCCAACCTGCAGTGCACACCTTGCATGTACAATGTATAGTTCATGAGTTTCTTCTTCTCTTGGCTTTTCCCTTTCATTTTTCCATCTTGTGTCTCAGATAATTCTTTTTGAAATTTGTTATGGGTTGTGTGTTATTCTCTTCAATTTTAGTAAAGTTCCAGTTGTCTGTATGTTTTTCATTAAAGTTTCAATTGTCAGTATGTTAAGTATATTTATGTGTGTTCTAACCCCCATTGTACCTTAAGGATTGAAAGACATGACATGGGACTGGCAGTATGTAAGCAGCTTGCATCTGCCAAATAATAGCAGGTAACTGCAAGCTGGGCTAGCTGGTGCTGCCACCTGGTTTTACTTAGATGTGTCATATTTGTGATACAATGTATTTGATACTGTGTTCTGCCTGAGGTTAATTTTTTGTAAAAATTTAATGATGACTTTTAATTTTTTCACTGAGGGAGGTCCCTGCATATTGAAAATGGACAGAATTGACATACGTTTGTTTACAACTCACCTTTATTCATGAGAAAATTAAACATGCCCATCAACATTGATCCATGCAATCTTAACTCACTAAATGAACCTATAGCAGTATCAGAATAAAGACACATGGCAAAGGTTTTCAGCTAAAGTACTGCTACAGTGGTTGCTGAGTTTTATTTCAAGTTGGGACCTGCTGCTATCTGGTGAGCAAAAACAGAACTAAAAGTATACTGCATTGCATAAAATTTATTGCACCAAGTTGGTAGTGTCTTTTAAAAACATCTGTTACTTTTATGTTTTGAATATCATCATATTACTGACATATGTACTCAACTTTTTTGTATGCCACATATGTACTCAACTTTTTGTATGCCTCTCTCTCTCTCTCAGCGAAAAAATATCAATAATGAACTTACACAGTAAAAAGTGCACATTTTATATCATAATTATTACTGAATTCTTGCATGCATTAGTAAGAGAGAAGAAAGGATGAAAAAGAAAGAAATGAAAGCAAGAAAGAAAGAAAAAAGTAAGAAAATATGCATTCCTACACTAATCTTCTGACCTTGCATGGTCATACATGTACAGTAGAATCTCTAATGAAGACCACCTCCATAAAGAGATCATTTCTATATCAAGACCACCAATTTACAGACCCATTTTTTTCATCCTTAATTAAATTATATCCCCGTTAAGACCACTCCCCAGTTAAGACATTTTGCAGTCCCTTAGGTGGTCTTCATAGCAAGATTCTACTGTACATCTAATTTATCAACCTCCCAAATACAATACACTACTCCATTGTACTTAATGTTACTCATTTAATTCCATGTTTGAGGGTGAATTATCATTTTCTGGAGTGAAATTCAAAAGTAACTCACTGTAGATCACGACCTATATTTACTACCATCTCGTTAATACCTCCATGTTACCGATGTTAAGGAATATTTGTTCCCCCAGGAACAAATATTCGGCAAATATTGGTTGCCCCGGGGGAAAGAATATTCGTTCCTACCCACAAACATTTGTTTCCACCTGTTTTCACTCTATGTATCTCTACCTTTGTGGATGAGGAATTAATATTCAGTAAAGATTGTCCTCATGCTCTAAGTACTCAATTATTCATACTATTCACAGATAAGTATTATTTTTATAAAGACATTCTTTATTATGTATATTATCTTCTGCAAATATTGTCCTCATGGTCTAAGCACTCAATTATTCATACTATTCACATAAACTATTATTTTTATAAATACTTCCTTTACTATATATATTATCTTCTGCAAATATATGGTCACCATGATTTTTTTAAATGAAGTTTACTTTCTGTACTTTTTCCACATTTTTTATTCTTTTGAGCATCAAATTTCACTGTGGTGTAATTTAACTCTTCATTTATAACATTTTGTGTGAGAAAAAAGCAACCATCACATCTCACCCATAAACCTATATATGTACCTTATGTGGGCGGGGAACAAATATTCGGCGAATATTTGGTCCCAGTGCTTTAATTTTTAAGTTTTACTTTAGCTTCTGTAAATTAACTTCTTAAATAATACATTCTAATTTTATTCAGCGAGAAGAACTAATATTCACAAATATATAAAGTTCCTATATGTGATGCTGTGTTAATATTTACCTTAGTTTCTGCATTTCTTTCCCCTTTTGCTTCATTTGAACATGGAATTTTGAAATAACTCACAACATAAATAAAATATTTTGTGTAAAACATTGTTTAACATGTCTTACACATATACTCTCTGTAGATGTCACTGTGCAGAAGAAATCATGTTGAAAATAAAAAAAAATGGGGGGGGGGACCAAATATTCATTTGGGGAACAAATATTCCCGAATATTTGTTCCTAGGGAGAACAAATATTCATTCCAGGGGGCACAAATATTCAGGGGGAACAAATATTCTCTGACACCAGTACAACTAAATTGTGACGTGCTTCCACTTAATGACATACAAGGGTGATCAACATGTAATGAAGCAGGTGCTAACATGTCAACTTGCGCATGGAAGAGAGGTCCTAGAGTTAAGTGTGATCCCACACTGAAGAATCCATGTGGGAATATTGACTGCTCTCGGACATGTGTAATAAAATGGTATTGTGCATTTAGTAACAATGTACTTATCTATAGTTCTTGTGTGTTTAGTGTCAGTGCTGCCCGTGCGGGGGCAGCACTGCCTTGAACATTAGTGTATCTGTTTTCTTGTTTGACTTGCATGAGGGCACAACATGCTTTGTATTTGGCCACTCAAGGGCATCTGTATACAATAAAGCTTATATATATGCATCAGTGACGTAGTGAATTAACATACAGACAAAATCAAACATGAAACATGGGAGCGAGATACCATATTCAATGAATTAGACAACCTAATCCAGGGTGAAGAAATTTTAAGCGTAGTCAAAGGGTTAAAAAACAACAAGGCTGCAGGTTTAGATAGGATTAAGAATGAAATGATAAAATGTGGCATAACAAGTATGAAAACACCCCTTCAAAAGTTATTCAATAAAACATTAAGCACAGGGTGTTATTCCAAAAGTTGGTCGCAAGGATACATAGTGTCTCTGTTCCAATCCGGGTGCAAGAGTGACCTCAATAACTATAGAGGAATAACCATAAGCAGTTGTCTAGGAAAGGTATTTAGTGCAATACTCAACAAGAGACTTGTCAATTTTCTCGCAGGTAGAAACATTATGCATGATACACAAATTGGATCATATAATGGATCTCGCACATCTGACCATATATATGTACTCAAAAGTCTGATAGATAAATATACCAAAGATAAAAAGCGAAAAAACAGAAAATTATATGCTGCATTAATAGATTTCCGTAAGGCATTTGACTTGGTGTGGAGAGAAGCCCTGTACCTTGAATTACTGCAAGTGGGTGTTGGCTCAAAATTGTATAAAGTGATAAAAAGTATGTACTTTAATGTGAAATCTGGCATAAAGCTAGGGAAGCACATCAAACTGTCTTTCATTACATCTGCAGGGGTGAGACAAGGTGATACAATGAGCCCTGGCCGTCCTGTTCTGTTTTTTCATTCATGATATCCCGGATTTGCTGGTTGAAAATGATGATCCTGTGTATTTATGTGATAGATCTTTAAATTGTCTTAATCCTGTTGTCAGAGAGTAAAGAGGTGGGGTCACAGTCCTGCCTGGACAGATTAAAAATTAATTGTGAAAATTGGAAACTGGAAGTAAACACAAAAAAAACCCCAAGGCAATGGTATTTAATTTGACAGGATGTAAATCAAATGAAATGTTTGTTTTTAATGATAATTTACTTGAAACGGGTAACTTATACACATATTTGGGTATAAACATGGCATGCTCCAGAACATTCTCACACGCAGTGAGTGACCTCCATGATGAGAGGCTTAAAGCATTGTTCAAAGTAAAAAAATGTCTGAATGGTACAAACTTGAAACCTCACATTATGCTAAAAATGTACGATCAACTGCTTAAACCCATCAGCCTATATGGGTCAGAAGTGTGCGGTCCAAGTATTTGTAAAATTAAAACCGATAAGACATGCCATGTCAAATGTCTTGAAGCAAGCACTGATAATTAAGTAGTAGAAAAACTACATGTAAGCTATATTGTAAATATGTATTGGGTGTACACTGGAAGGCAAGTAAAGCGGCCGTATAAGGAGAGCTGGGATGCAAACCAATATGTTATGATATCATTAAAAATTCAATGAAATTTCTGTACAGATTGAAGGAGAACAACAAAAATTCCCTTTTAGATCTAGCTTACAAAGATAATTTAGAGCTTGCTAATTGAGGTATAGGCCCCTGGATATTCCAGCTACAACAGCTGGCAAATCATTATGAGCTGGGCAACCTCCAGAATAGCGACAGCTCACTCTTAAGTTCAATGATCACAAAAAATGGACAATACATGTAAGTTCTACTCGCTTTGGGAAACAAAAATTGAAAAGAACAACAAATTATGTGTTCTTAAATTAATTGGAAAAAAGTTTGGTTATGGAGATTATTTAAATGAAATTAAAAATTTTACATGAAGAAAGGAGCTAACAAAGTTAAGAATTTCAGCCCACAAGTTAATGATAGAGAGAGGAAGATACAAGAAAATAGATAGGACTGAACGAAAATGTGATATTTGCAGTTGTGAAGAACTAGGGGATGAAATTCATTTTGTATGAGGGTGCAAAACATTGGACCATGTAAGAAAAGAATGTATACAAGAGTGGATAAGTAAAGCTAAGGAAATGCATGGTAGCAACAATGAAGCTATATTCAAATATATGTAATGACAATCACCTAGATGAATAATCTGGCAAAATTCTGTTGGAAAGCAGATACAATATAGGGCCTGGCCACATCAGTTATCTAGTCGGATATGCTGTCCCAATAGGGACAAAATCTCAGAAAATATACATAGTATGGCACTGAAATGATAACTTACAGTAGCTGTGCTTAGGTTTTAATATGTGTACTATTTATATTTTTCTGTGTTCGCTCATGTTATATGTTATATGTATCAGTAGACTAGAAATTACTCATAGTATTATAGAACATTTGCTAGGTAGCCAATCTATATGTAGCCTGCAATTGTGATTGTACGTGCAATGGCCCCTGGAGGGCGATACATGCAATAAAATTCTATTCTATTCTATTCTATTCTACCATTCATCTGAAGCCTGGGCAATGCATGGTTGATGGTGAAGCAGGACATGAATAAATTGAGATTCTAGACACAACATCAGTATATTACAGTAGCATGGCCATGAATTTGTCAATGACTGCTTAAAAATGAATTCTTTAAATAGAATATCTGACCGGAATCCATAGGTCAGGCATGTGAGTGGCCGCTCAGAAAAATATCAGAAAATACGCGAAATTTTTAGTATTTTTGGCATTAGCATGTATACTTACCTGTCCACCACCATTGCCAACACCTCCATGTCTGGCCAAATTGGCCACACACAACTGAGTTGGGTTACTCGCTCGATTGTTTCCAAAAACCTTCACGTTCCCGACGGCGCCATTTCTCAGTTCCTATGGATCCAGTGGTGGCTACTGGTGGGGATGCTCCCATTCTTCCTTCCTCCTCAATGATTTGTCAGTTGACATCACATGCATGAAGGAAGTGGGGTGGTCAGGTGGGCTTCTCTGATGGTTGAGAGGTAAGTATACTTACTAATATTGATTAATAAAAATTTCAAGTAATACTTACGTAACCATTGCCGATATAGAAATGCATCAGAGGAGGGTACAACATTACACGCATACTGACCAAGGACTGCCAGGACCAACAGCCAGGGGAGGGAACCATGGGTCTGAGTGAGGAGGGGACATATGAAGGGAAAACCTCAGAGGTACTTGGACTTGAGGCTGCCAACAGCAGAATCCTTGCTGAAGCCTGGAAACCCTCCTTACTCACAAGCATGGGACCGCACTGCCCCCCCCCCCCCCCCCCCCAGGGATCAAAGCCCCCCTCAGGCAATTCTATCTGTGACAGATTCCAAGAAATCTCTGTTGCAAATGTGCTTTGTGACAACCGCCAAACATGGAGATTGAGCACTTGAGGGTTCCTGTGGAACACGCTCTTCTGCGGTTGCAACAGAAGTTTTGGCCATGCCAGTTAATGTAGCAGTGGCTCAACACTTAATTCCAGCTAATGGGCAACTCCCCATGTAAGGGTATGCCCAGCCAGTGTACAACTTCCAAATGTGGACCACTAGTGGCCACCTCCCTATATAAGGTAGCTAGTGGGCAACTCCCAAATGTGGGCTGCTAGTGGCCAGCTCCACTACTGTCATGACCATATAAGGGTATGGGCAACTAGTGGGCAACTTCCAAATGTGGGCCGCCAGTACCAACTCCATTGCCATATAAGGATGTGGGCCGCTCACCTCATTTAAATGGCAAAATGTCCACTAGCAGCCCATGGCCAGCTCTATATACTAATTTTTGTATGGGTAGTCTGGGGCTTCGGTATTCCGGGACGTGCAGACTTACGATCCAAGCGCCCTGGGAATCGGCTGATGGAATGTTCCGGAATGCCCGGATGAGAACCTGTAGGTTTCTATTCAGGCCTCACTTATTTGTGTGGTTTGGACTTCAAGCTCTTGAGAGATACAACCAGTGCATAGGCTGCCTCTTCAGAGGGACTCCAAAGTGGTGGGCTGATGGGGGCCGATCAGTGGCTGGAGCATGTGCTCCTGCACCTGCATGGTCCTGGCCATAGACTCCAAGGCTGCAGAGAGCCTCAAATCACTGACCAATGGACCACTGGTCGCCACCTTGGGTTGAACTGGGTGCTTGAGATCCCCATATGGTGATGTCTTGCTGCCCTGCTTGCAGCTATGTTGCATCCTCTCTCACTTCCCCGGGGGTTTCAGGTTTAGAGATGGTAGCCATGCGCGAGTCTGCGAGTGAGCCACATGGGTTTGTTTAGGCTTCTAGTGGAGTCGTGGGAGAAGACTCAATGGAGTCCGAGTCCAAGGCCCAGCGTTTGGCTGCACAACTTGTGCCTATGCCTAGCTCTCTCACTCTCATTCTGGGCCTGCTCATAGGGCAGCCACTTGTCCTCTCACCAACCAACACAACCAATGTGTTTGCGCTCGAGGGCAAACGTGGCCAAGTTGCTGGCAACAACCAAAACAGTTGTCATGGTCATCCCAGGCTGCCATATAGTGGTTCTGTGGATCCATCTTCTGGTCTTTTCCCAACAAGGGAGAAGGATAAGTGGTCACTGGCTCAACACATACAGCTCTCTGCCAAGCAGCATTTGGCTGGTGGGCACATTCCACCCTCTGTCTGCAATCTTGTTGGCAACGCCATCTTGGAAAACTGGGTTTCAAACCAACGCAACCAGCTCTACTTCCAAGTTTCCACAGGTATCTGTAGATCAAATGTTAGCTATTCTTGTCTCCGAAGAATCCAGGACCACTTAATTGGGAAGGAATTTCGGCAGATTCTTAGGGTACGTGCGAGTAGCACTAAAACAATGGCAGTGAACGAAAGTTCACAGAGCTTCCCAACTCTTTAGACCATGCCAAAAATGTCGTTCGAGGAGGAAGGAAGAACAAGGGAGCATGTGCACCAGGTGTCACCACCCAATCCATAGGAACGGAGAGATAGTGCCACTGGGACTATCCTGATTTTGGAAACAGTCAAGTGAGTTACCCAACTCAATTGTGTCAGGCCAATTTGGCCAGGCACAGAGGTCTTCTATGGTAATGGTGGTCGAGAGGTAACATTACATAACTAATTCCCCAAATCTATCCATAATACCTCCAAATAAAGGTAAAAAGAGGTTCAAAATAGCTGAACTAATATGAAATATGAAGGACATGTATGCTGAATTTAGCTGAAATCAGGTGTTAAAATCATGATAGCCGAAATCTGCTAAATATCGGAAATCTCCAATGCCTGTTAATTAAAGACTGTGCTCTTATCATTGCTCACACATTTTGCCACTCCAATGCACTTTATCAAGACAGGACAATACTATAACCCCTTCCTTGTCCGACTACGACTGAGTTAATAGCTTTTCTTGACCAAAGGTGGGGCACAATGCCAGTGCCAAAGAAAGCTACTGACCTAGGGCATGCCATGAAGAATAGTCTTGCATACAAATCTCAGCAAAAATGTTTTCTAGTAACGAGAAAATTAAGTGAAAACATTGAGGCAGATGAAATATACATCCGAGAGCTTTTGGGTGATTTGAGCGGGAAAGAGCTAACTGTCTAAATACTCCCCAGGTGGTGCTTTTGTATCATTAAACATGGAACATAATCCTAAAAAGTCCCAGTATTATATTAAATACATTTAAGGAAGTAATGTCATCATTTCATAATCAGGCATGAATATGGGCTGAAGATCAAATCTTTCAGTGAAAGATAAACCTTGGTACATGTATTTTTTCTGTCCATTGGTAATTACCTGTTCCTGAAAAATTGCCACCTATCATCAATAAACCAACTGACAAAAAGGATGGTGAATTACCAATTTTTACCACAGATGTTAGCAAATTATAATTATTCTTTCCACTACCAATATGTTTACAGAAAGTTTATCACATTTTTTCTTCTTTTTCTTTTTTTCCTTTAACCAAACACTCGTAGCCCAAATATGCCATCACCAATTTTGTATGGAGAAAGAATGCATATTGCTGTCAGCCACAGCCTCACTTTGGCCTGCAACAATTCAGGACATTGGCTCAGTGTGTCAGATTGACAGCTCTGTATGATGTAAATTTGAGCAAGTTCAGGGTCATCAGCTAAATATGAGTGCTAAACATTTCCAGTAATTCACTGTTTACTCGTCTTTGCATATTGTTGAAGCTGTGGTTATACAGACATATGCATGTATTTATGGGTACATGTGTATCTTGATCTCTGTTCACACATGCATATGTTTGAAAGTTGATTGATCAGTCCTGAAATATGGCAATACTGTGAAATAATTCATCAAAATAGATGCAATGAATGTTGTCACAGCTGATAATACATTTGGTTCCCCTCCTCCCAACCTCCCAGACACAATTAATGTTTTATCATGTCATTATGATATTAATTGTATATTTTCATCCAGGCTGATCAAAGATTCTACGCAGGTGCTGAATATACAATAAGGGTGTGTGCCATTTTGCCATTGGTCTGATTATTTTCTCTAATGCAAATCTTGCAGGTTTTCCATTGTTTTACCTTGCAAACATTATGAACAAAACATCCGAGGTGGAAGTGCCTACCTCTCTCTGCCCCCTCCCCTTCTTCAACATGAAAATAAATTTTTAAAAACGTGTGTCAATGTATGTAGCAAGTATTGTGAAGGCAGTAACTGCAGCAGTAAACCCAATGGGCTTAACACCTATATATATATATATGAACATTCATTTTTATCAACTAAAAGTTACCAACAAACATCCATTGTGGTAGAATTCACGTCTTTTTTTTTGTTTTTGTTTTTGTCTTTTTGTCAATAACAATAATATGCCATCAGTCAACAACTTTCCTTGGCTTACTCTGAGCACATTGTACTCACAATATGCCAAGGAACATTGTTGCTCCGGTATCCAAAGGGTGAACATGTTAACGTAATAAAGAGTTAACACGATGAAGTAACTTCTGTTGGAAGGGCACTTGAACCATCTGCTTTCTGGTGAAATTTCTTCACTGTACACAGATGGCACATTATAGTTATACATGGACGCATGTAGATCAGCAACAATGGCTCAACTTTATCACTGACAAGATGAAAGTCAAAAGAAACACCCCAAAGTTTCAAGTCTAGTCTGACTAGCTGATGGTCATTTTCCCGGTTGAAAGGTGTGGCAATCCTCATAAAAGTGACTTTTAATAACTCAAAACTGAGTGGGAATTAACCTAAACTGAGTTTGACAGTGGGTCAAGATGATGATCCAACAGAAATGTGTTTAACTTTTTCCCCCTCAAACTGACCAAAAATGGCTGGTGGTCAAATGTCGTCTGCTTCAGTGTTTTCAACAGTAATGATAAACAATTTTACTGAGCATTGTAGAGAAGCCCGATCAAGATCACATGCCCCAGGTCAGCAACTTTCCTTGGCAGTGCCCAACCCATGCCAAGGAAAGCTCTCGACTCACTCTAAATTCAAAGGGGGAAAGGGTTAAAAAAGCCTAAGCTGTTTGTTGTGTATTGTTATGTTCTCAAGGGTTTAAATGTACCAGTACTCTTCCTATCTGAACATATTCTTCTGAGTCTTCTGTTGCCCTATAGGTCTGCTAAAAATTAATTTATTAAAACAGTTTTCCTTAAAAAAGAGTGATTTACATTTTAAAGCATTCACTCCGTAAAATTGTAAATTATTAACAAATGAAGTCAAACTTCCTGCATGTAAACAGAACTAAAACAAGTAACATTTATGAAAATGTCAAACACACGTGTACTAAATAAGATCAGTATTTTAGCAATGCAGAATGATGTGGAGAGATGGCCAATACTTCAGCATTATTGTTGTACAGAAGTGCCTACATGCTCATAGAGTTGTATCGAAGTGGCTATATACTGATACACTTGTACAGAACTGGCAATTTACTCATATAGTCTTGTCTTCATGCTTTAACCTCCCAACATGCATTTAAAAGCACCACAAACTCTTTATATGGTTAATCAAAAATAACATATTGAACACATTCTTTAAATATTGACAATGCTTGCAGTTTATCCCCGCAATATGAATACATCTTGCCGCTCCCACATTTCTGAACTATTACAGGTAGTTTCCCAATTACACAATGTCAATAACTCCGAGCAGACATCAAACAGGAGATCCCAAAAGAAGCAGCAGGCATGAACCAGCCTGACATAGAATGTGTCTGTTGAGAAAGTGTACAGAAGCGTGCTTCCCATTAGGTTAACTGCAGGCAACGGCTGCAATACTTGGTTGCACACAATAAGCAAAAAGTGCCATTCAAGCAGACACAGTATGATGTATTTCTTCTCCTGTCCAGCTTTTAAGCATGCATAATTATTCATGCTGGGTTGAACTTGCATGATTTCAAGTTGAAACTGGCCTTTTGGACCAATAATGGACTTTCAAACAAAGAGTCAAGGTGAGTTATGGATCATGTAGTGGTTCTTAACAGTCTCCATTTACACAGAGAAATTGATATTAACTTTCATCCACCTGCAACTGGGGTGGCCTTCCCGCTGCACTGTGCTACAAAAAGCAATACTAAAATAAATCTTGGCGAGTGTCACTGTAATATGTGCAGCGAAGAAGGCAAACTCAGACACGCTACAGAGAAAGCTGGTGGTGCAACACTGATTGCTATACATTTTCCCAGTCCTGTACTGGCTCATTTGCACAGGTAAAAAAGCGTTAAAATGAACGAATGAATGAATAAATGAATAAATAAATGAAAAAACAAGAGAGAAAACCATGCAAATGAAAATCAACAGTTTATTAAATTCTATTGTATATACAAAAATTTAAGTGTGACTTGGAATATGATACAGAAGATACTTGAACTTTTTTTTTTTTGGTCTCCAATAAAAAGTAAACATTTGAAGGGAAATATTTCTAGGATGTTTGAGTACACTGATCATGTGTTTTAGATTTTAGAGCACTCCAGTACCCAAAGTTATACTATGAAAGTGGAAAAAAGTAAAATAAATAAATGAAAAACAAAACAAAACTAGGAGTGAGTTTTTCATGTGAAAAACATACATCCTCTGAGCAGGCATCTCTCACCAGAGGCCACCCCTCTAAGAGGGCCATCATTTTTCTGCAGAAAGTTTGACCTTGACCTTTGAGCTCAAGGTCACATCTTAGCAAGTTTAAAGGAAGTCTGACCTGGGTAAATGATGACTAAGTTTGATGGACTTCAATCATGCCCATTTGAAGATGTGGCAGGGGATCCATTTTATTTTGCAAGGCGTTGTGACCTAGACCTATGACCTGAAGGTCATCCACAATCAAATAAAAAAAATTGTAAAAGTGGAGTATCTGTACCCAACGTTTCAAGCACATCTGGCTTAGAGTTTTGAAACACACAATCATTTTCAAAAATTTAGAAAGTTGCAGCTCAACCTGGTGAACAAATTAAGAGCTAGGACATTCTAGGAGTGTTTCTGCATGATATCAAAGCAATTGGGTGAGCGGTTTTGGAGAAGGTTTTTTTTTTAAGATTTGCCCCCCAAAAAATCAAAAATTTCAAAAAATCCAAAAATCACTGAAGCATGACCATTTAAGGAACTTTGCAGAGACCCAGCCAAAGTACATTACTACCAAGTTTGAAGTCAATCTGGTTGACAGTTTCAGAGAAGGGTTCAATAATGTGAATTAGCATAAGAATGCCAATTGAGCTAAATAGTTATCAACAGGAAGGTGCATTTACAATAAGTACCGAAATTGAAAAAAAAATTGTTAAACATCAGGAATCCACAGCAGTGCCATCAAGTGAACAATTTTTGTTTGACCCTTCCACAAGGGACATATCCACCAAGTTTCAACTTATTCTAAGTGCCGGTTCTGGAGAAGAATTTGAAAATAGAGAAAACACACCAAAAAATTATAAAATATTAGAAAAAGAATTGCAGTGCCACCTGGTGAACAAATTATGTACCAGGAGTCCCTAGGAGTGTTCCTGTGTCATATCAAAGCAATTGGGTGGGTGGTTTTGGAGAAGATTTTTCAAGATTTGCCCCGAAAAAGAGCAAAAAAAAAAAAAAAAATCATAAAAAATCCCAGATTCATTGGAGGACAACCATTTGAAAAAAGTTGGTAGAGACTCACCCAAGGTACACCTCCATAAAGTTTGAAGTCAATCTGGCTGACAGTTTGAAGAAGAAGTTGAAAATGTGAATTGTAGATGGAATGACCACAGACGAAGAACCATCCTATAAGCTCAGCTTACTGACAATCAACTGAGCTAAAAATCATATTTTTTAAAAATTGCAACACCACCTGGTGAACAAACTAAGAACTTGGAGTCCCTAGGAATGTTACTGTGTGATATCAAAGCAATTGGGTGTGCGGTTTCGGAGAAGATTTTTTAAGGTTTGCCCCCAAAAAAGAACCAAAAAAAAAAATCATTAAAAATCCAAAAATCACTGGAGAGTGACCACTTGAACAGACTTGGTAGAGACCCACCCAAGGTACATTGTCACCAAGTTTGAAGTGAATCTAGCCAACGCTTTTTGAGAAGAAGTGGAAAATGTAATTGTGAATGAACGTCTTCAGTATGATACACATATGTAGAAAAACATGAACCATATTCAAAATATCAAACCCAACACCAACAATGACAGCAAAGAGATTCCAGAGTTACTAAAGCATCAACTTCCATCTTCCAATACCAATGTGAAGAAACAAATTTCACTCCTGACTTGAGACAGGCCGTCACCCACAAAAGGTAACTGGTGGTTTTAAACCGGTCCTCTCAACCTTTGAAATATTCTTCATTAAGTACAGACTATGGTGTTTCCAATATGTATAGGCCCAACCACTCACATTCCCAATTTTATTACTTCTGCAAAAAAAGATAAGGAGAATTGGTAGGCCTATCACTATTTTGGTTCTTCTGAGTAGTTTGTCAGCTGAGTTTATAGCAAAAGTTGAAAGTAGGCCTATATTGTTTTTGTGATATCTATGAATCTGGAACATTATCTAATTAATAAGTTAAGTGATTGAATCACTGTTATAGAGTATCAAATGCAAGGAGCAGACTTCTACAAGTCCCTCACTAAACAACTGAAGTTCTACAGATGGACGTCTCCAGTATGATACACTTATGTAGAAAAACATGACCCATGTTCAAAAATATCACACCCAACTATGACAGCAAAGAGATTCCAGAGTTACCAAATGGACAACTCGGCTTTCTAAAAGTTCAGTCTGACTAGTAAGTCAGCTGAGCTAAAAACAGATTTAAAATTCCAAAAATCATTGGAGCATGACCATTTGAACAGAGTTGGTAGATACCTACCCGCTATACATGCCCATCAAATTTGAAGTGAATCTGGCCAATGGTTTTGGAGAAGTTGAAAATGTGAATTAGCATTGCAATCCCCATTGACTTACATAGTACTCAACACAAATGTATGCAGTTTGACCTTTTATGGTCACTCAGGTCTAAAATAAACAATACAAATTGAACGTCCAAAGGCACTTTCCGATTATCGTTCAATGGTAGCCTTGTGCCTACAATGCACCATTAAAAAGGTATACATGTAAGCCAATATGCGGAAATTGCTGAGTCAGCAGAAAAATGCAACAAGGATTTGGCCTCAAGGTTATATATTATAATACATGTATGCAAAAAATTTTCCAGCCCCATAGATTATCTGTACCAAATTAGGTAGCAATAGCTCAGTAAGAGACAAGCAATATAAGAAAAATAAGATGTGTGGCGGCGGCAGTGGAAACAGCGGACGATGAGACTAAACACTACATGCATCCTGTCCTACAGGGGTTGCATAATTAAATTTAGAAAATTGATTTTGGAAGTTATCAGCATTAAAGCCCTCAACCTAGATTATCATAGAAGCATATCAGTGAGCCTACATGTACAGGCCTCAGTTGTTCAAATTACAGTAGATCATGAACATAGTTCTATGCAGTCAATAAATATGTAGGCTTGTACAAAACTTAATGAAAGTCCAACGTTGTAAACAAGATACGCAATGACAAGAAACTTTAATCATACCACATAAATGACTAAGTCTGTGTGTATCTATTCATAGATACACAGACTTAGCTATTCACACGGAAACTTTAAAATCAATGGTTATTACATATATTCCGAGGTACCATGCCTAAATAGCAGCAGCGTAAGCAGCTGGACCCAGTGAAAGTGCTAGACCAATGTTTTCCATGATACAAAAGGTCAGCCTCAATAATAAAACATTCTTTATGTATTTATTGAGTACAAAGACCACAGCACCAGGGGGATATACACTCCGGTGTTGGTCCCTGCCACATCTCTACAGTCAAAAACTGGGTGGACAGACATCTTAGATGCAGGCCACATTTTGAAGGATCATATGAATAATGCTATGCTCCTATCACCTGCAGTCCCAGAAAAACTAATTACCAGTTCAACATTAGAACTGGTTGGCCATGGCACTCTTTTGAGTGAGGCCGCCATTGTTTTATATCCCAATGTATGGTAATTAATTTACCTAGCGGGCAGTACCCAGTGTGACAATCAATACATGATTTCTGCAAAAAATATCACTACATGTATTATTCCTCTCAGCATGTCACTTTAACTTTTATGTAGTGTTGCCAACCTGCCAAACTTAAAATCTGGGAGATGGAAAGTAAAATTCCAGGAGATTGATTAATTAATATGAAATATAGAATGAAAATATTGATGAAATTCAGGGAGGTGGCTAAAAATTGTCAAAAAATCTACATTTTTTCAAGAATTTTTAGCACAAAATTAATCCGGGAGGGTTGGCAACACTGCTGGTGTCAAAAGTATGCAGAAAAAAGCTCTTGACAAGGGGGTGTTTCGTCTTGGATGATCCGAAACAAAGTATGTCATAAAATATTCTGTGAAAGCAAAGGATTAATTGAAGCAAGCATGAGGTAAACTTATGTCAAAGTGGCTGACAACAGAGTTGATTGTGCCTTATAACCATCAGTAAGTTAAGTTGGATGTGTGCCCACCAAAAGCCATTTATAACACCTTTAACAGGAATAAGACAGAATGATGAAAATATCACTTAATTACAATTATTTTTTATTCCAATCAGGGAAAGTAGCTTAACTTTGCACATGCATATAAACATACTACACATGTATTTTTTTTTTTAAATATCTCAGTGTTACCTTTTTCATGTCTTTTCTATACACTTGTATGTATGTACATACATACCTACCTACCTACGTACATACAGTAGAATCCTGTATTGAAGCCACCCACAGGACTGAATAAAATAGGTTTTACGTACATACATACCTACCGACATACATACAGTAGAATCCTGTATTGAAGCCACCCACAGGACTGAGTAAAATAGGCTGTAACAGGGGATTGGTCTCAGCACATTATATACAATGTAAATGTTAGAGACTGAAATGGGGTTGTAACATTATGCTTGTAAAAAAGGAGTAATCACTTTGTGGAGAGCCCTTAACAGGAAAATTTCACTGCATATAATGTAGGGGCGGAATGAAAGAGATTCCTTGCCCGAGTGTACAACCATAGAATAACACTGGTTTTCCATGGTGGCTGAAGTGCAACACAGCATGTGCAACAAGGAATGGGTTCAGCAATACACAACAGCATGTGCTGCCATCTGGTGCCTGTTACACAGATCCCATACAGTGTTTATTTTTCCTCCCTCTTCATGATTGACAGACCGATTAGTTTACACAGGATCAGATGGATCCTTGTTTTAATTACTGTGCGGTTTGTTTATGTTGCGCCAACCCAGGAACTGGACTGGCTCAAACAGCCTGAGGAAACAGAAGGGCCGGAGTAGTGATGTGGCTATATTCCATGCATGTACATGTGCAACTGAATATCGGCAACCAGCAGAAAGTCATTTTGTAATTGTGTAAACAAATTAGGCTTTTTGTAGAGTTGAACCATCACTATTTGTATTTGTGCTCATCCCGCTGGCCATCAAGGTGTGGCGGCTATACATGTTCATTTAGACTGCCCTTATACCTTTACCTGTAAAATAAGCAGAATCAACATGGTCTCAAAAAGCCAGCCTTAAAATGTTTGTTTCCAGTAAACAGTTCATGAAAAGTTGTAAGGACGTTTTTTGTTTTTAATGGACGATTGTATTTGTCATAACATGTTTAAGACAAATTAAGGGTAAAAAAAAATACTTAAAAATGCCACAAGTTGTGAAATTTTTAGATGAGCAAAGAATATTTTTTTCTGTAACATATCAATCTCTGATTGAGAAGAATGCAATTATACACAACTAGAAGCGGGGGTTTTTTTGTAATAAATTTTAATTTGCACTGTTAAAATTGCTGTTGTCTTGTGAGTTTTATTTTTTTTAAATCCCGTTTACAGGCTGTTTGATGGGGTTACCTGAAACAATACTTTTAAGGGTGGCCTAATCAAGTTCAGTGGTACATGTAGCTAACCTGATGGATTTACCAAAATCCCCCTTTCAGTTGCCTGTAATTTTATCATGTTGTTTTTATCAAAGACGAAAAAAATCATGTTAGGTTAACTCCGTCCCATTGCCAAAATCCATGTACATGTACCACTTTTTTCCCCTCATGGATATTAACTTGTGTCCTGTATGACAAGGAGCCAGTGATGCCAAAATATTGCTATACATGTAGGTATACAGACAGCATGACTGGAATCGGTGTTTCTGATGGCAAATTCATCACAGACTGCTGATTAATCAGTAATGAATCATCACTGTACACTGATGCAGTTTTGATATGTTACTACAGATGAGGGGCTGATCAACTTTGGTAATCCAAACAATATACAATAACATACACAGTGGGAACCTTTGAAATATATACAGACTACTATACCATTTTTTGCATGCTCAGCCAGACCTTCACTGTCTGCAATTTTCGTGGAGAATGAAGATCAAGATGGCTGCCTGCCCTCTCCCCCCCCCCCCTCGAAAAAAATAAAAAATACTGATAATAATAAAAACAATTTTTTCAAAGGAAATGAAAAAAAATCAATAGCCCAGAGTCAGATGTAGAGGAAAAACACTTTAATCAGTACATGTACATTAGTATTCATTCAATATACAATGTGCACAATGATACATGTACTTCTTTTAACTGTTTATAAAACTATATTCCTTTACAGCTTTCACTGTTATTGAGGATCCATACCAAAACTGTTTATAAATCCCCCTGACCCTCTCTCTTTGACTCCTGCAGTAAATTTCAAGCTATTTTTTATGTGAAACTACACAAAGATGAACAATATAAATAAGTTGTCCATGATAATCTGGTTCTTAGTTCTACCTGAAGTCCCAGCCTGCACATGCAGGTCATTTCATGGATAATCACCATACTCTTGACCAAGAAAATAAATAGAAACTAAAGAGCACATGCGCTCCTTTGATGTTCTATGCACACAATCATTCTTCCATCACCAGAAGAGACAAACACTTGCAACTCAAGTGTCTGACAGGCCAGTGAAGAATTCACCTGTGCATTCTTTACATTCTTGTGTCATCTTCTGTTTCCCCACAGGATAAGACCTGAGTCAACAGCGTTTCTAAAGATGTTGACTTCAGTGATGGGTGCCATAAAGAAATTGTACAAACCTGGTCCTATATGCTAACAGTTTATTTATATTTCACTTCTGAATTAACCTCTTTACTACCATTGCAGGTTAATCCACCCTCAAGGCCCTTCTAATAACTTTCCTGTCATCTGCTGGAAGAAGTTTCAGATAATTTATTGAATGTAATTATAGCTTTCTGTACATTGGGATTTTTTTGGCAACTGGAGAGTAAATGACACTTTCATATTCATATTTTTTCATGTAAAGACATTTTAAGGTTTCACTGAAGTACTGATATGTCCAGTCTGAAGTCAGTGTTGTTTTTTTTTTAAATGGATAGACATACATTGCTCCAGTTGCAACAACAGCAGGCAAAGCATGACACACCAGATGATGGATTAACCCTAACTGGTCTTTCCATGTTATCCCTTTTAAGCACATATAAGAGTCTTTGGAAAATTTGATTGAAATGACCTCCAATTGTAGACCTAAATTTGGAACATTTTAGAGGTATCAAGTTTAGTGAATCATATATATATATATATATATATATATATATATATATATATATATATATATATATATATATATATATATATATATATATCAATGTTTCAGAATTTTCATGACAGAAAAATGGAAGGGGTGCTTAAGAGGGCAGGGGGCACTTAAAAGGGATAATACAGTACCACTTTACTTTTGCTTTAGTACGGAGTGAGTTAATGTACTCAAAGCTCACATCAACAAGGTTTCTTTGACATGTTCTTGGTGGGGAAGAGGCCTCATGGAAAGTTGCAGAAACAACAAAACAGCTGGAAAATACTCATCCTGCAAAATTGAGATAAACAAAACTAAACACAGCTGTCATTACCATTACTGGAGTCACCTCTCTGTTAGGATTGGTGTCAGGCAAGGTTAATGAGCAAACCACTGGACTGGAACATAAGACTGGATTTTATCCAGTAATGGTTTCATTCTGAGAAAGTCAAAACCATGCAGCCATCTATATGCCTTGACAGTTCTTTTTACATGTTATTTTAGTCACTAATTACTTGCATTTTGCTTTGTAAAAATCCACATCAAGTTTGTACATACTGAAAACTGCCCAATTCATGCACATGTAACCCAGTGCAGCCTTCTCCTGGGAAGGCTACAATGGATATTTGAGATGTCAAATAGATAACAATCACAAACTAGAAAACAAGATTTGCTTCACAGCAAATCTGTCTGGGTGCCTTCCAAATGAGACCAGTTGCCACTGTTTAACATAATCTAAATGTCGTGTATTAGCCTAATTTTTATAAAGTAAAATGCTACAACTTTGGTTCCTGGTTCATTGGATGTGGCCATGTCAAAAAGTTATAAAATGAAGTTTGAATGAAGTTAGTATCTATAATAGTTTTGAAACTATTCAACATTTTAATTTTGTGTATTTGCATAATTTGCATAAATTGAAAGCCTACAACTTTGGTTTATGGTTCATTGGGTGGGGCTTTGCAACAAACTTATAAATTGAAGAGGAATGGCACCTCTATCTATAATAGTTTTGAAGATATTGAAGATTTACATTTTGCATGTTTACCTAATTTGCATGAATTATATCCTACAACTTTGGTTCATGGTTTATTGAATGGGGCTTTGCCACAAACCTATAACTTGAAGTTAAAATGGCATATCTATGGGCAGTATTGATGAGTATGTGTGCATGTATATGTACATTAGTCATACATGCACATATATATGTACAGTGTACACATATTATAATTCAAGGGGATGTGTATACATGCAATACAAAACTGTCTTTCTTCCCTTTATTACATAAATAAATTTTAACAAAAGCTGTCAAGAAACTACATAAACATGTACCTGTGAACCAAGATAAAACTATACTGTCTCAGTATTGGCTATGAAGAACAGGCTTCATCTCACTGGTTACAAAAAACCCCAAAGACATGAAAGTGTCCACTGAGATGACACAAATTTTGCCCTCCTTGGTCTGGCTGACTCAGCTCTGTATTTAGTCTTTTTTAACATAGGGTACACTCAGGTTTGTTCTGCCTAGAAGTCTGGAGCCTGAGCTCCATTGGGACTGATAAGATCAGCAGACTGACATTGCCTCAGGCAAAAACAGGCCAGCTAGGACACCAATTTCAGTCATTGTGCATTTACAGGTCTGTTCTGCACTGGTGGAAACTATAGCCTGCTTGGTACATATGGCAGCATGGAGTCAATCTGTTCCTGCATGAACAGGAGATACTCTGTATTTTATTGAGAGCCTCATTACACAATTGTTGGGAGTGCCCGCCCCCCCCCCCCCCAATTTGCTACAAGACATGAACTTTCCAAAGCATGCACCTTGCATGCATGGATAGAAAGCTGCCTGTGAGACAGGTTCAAGCTCATTAATTATGAATGCAAAATGGTTGCCTGGCACCATGGAGGTCAAGCATTAGGTCATACAGCAAGCAGTTTGTGGCCTGTATGTGGATTGGGGAGAAATTTAGTGAATTTAGCATACACTAAAATTCTCCAAGTTTTGTTTATATAATATTGGATTTACCAGTTGTCTCGAACCTATATGTGTAAGTTAAAACTTTGTGTATATCTCCCATAGTTTAGAAGATATGGAGCTTTTAAAATTTGAATTGTCCCTCATTTGCATAAATTTAATCATCATGACTATTCCAAGTCAGGTGCCAAATTTCACTAGTAGGTCATTTATCATGGCAAGTTTGGTGGTTTTTGGAATTGTAGGGTCTGAAAAAAACTCCATACAAATTTGGTCATAAAGAAGAAAGAAAGAAAGAAAGAAAGAAAGAAAGAAAGGAAAGAAAAAAAGGAAGAAAGAAAGAAAGAAAGAAAGAAAGAAAGAAAGAAAGAAAGAAAGAAAGAAAGAAAGAAAGAAAGAAAGAAAGAAAGAAAGAAAGAATTCTTGGAAAAACAAAATGTCTGGGTTGGCACCCACACATAATTACTATGTACATGTAGGGCAAACTTTAAAGTTTAGACATAGCCTCTTCCAATGAATGCTGTCCTTTCCAGTGCAAAGACTGGTCAAGTGATGCATTGGAAGTGCATGTGCGTGTACCATGTACGGTGCACAGTGCAGTGTCTGTACACCAGTGCCACCAACGAAGTTCCTAAAGCACTTGAACATCTCCTTCTGTGTCAGCACTCAAAATTGTCAGCTTTGTCCTTGTGAGAGAGTTTCACCCAAAATTGATTTCAAAGGCTCATGATTGTGTGACAATGGAGTTGATCCACCAGCCAGCCTGTTTGTTTTGTCTCTCTCAGCATCCATTGTCCCCTGGACTGCTTCTGGTTGATTTTAGGTCTTCACCTAGAAATTGAGCCACAGTCAGTATACAATCAAAACCAAAATCAGTATACAATTCTCCATTATACATGTATATAGATGACACCATGCACAGACATGATACACTTAGAGGAACTACATGTACTGCATCTTGCAACTCCTGGAGTATTTCTTCAGGCAATGGATAGTACATGTATGTACACTACCTGTAAAAGGTACTGAACTGACTGTAGCCTTAACACATCCGAACCAAAAGTGACCAAGTGGCAATGCTCCTAAAATTGTCCATGAAAGCCAAACTATCAACATCACACAATACTTTGCCATCTCATATTGCTGCCTCTGCCTCCCTTCCCTCCATCCCCCCTCCCCGTACTCCTTTTTCACTCTACATTAGTGTAAATATTCTAAATTATACTGTTTATTATAAATTATACTTTCGACCATTCACATTGTCGAATGGCGCTACGCAGGAATGTAACAAGCAGAATGCGGTTCCCGGTCACCGCGGTTCAAATGGATTTTTCACTTTTTTAACACAACATACGAACAAATGCATTCATGCTCTGCTATAATACAATCTTATCTTTCATGTGTGTAAAATTTATTAGCAGATATTACGTGAAAAGGAACATTTTTGGCACTTTGATTGCTGATACGTACAATGTTATCACAGTGTTTGCAAATCCGCCGAGACCAATGTTCACCCGCAGGCGAGTACCCGGATGAAAGCGATGACTCACGCCGTGTTGTGGAGGTTTCTGGAAACTTAAGAAACTGCCGTTCCCTATTGGATAAAAATTAACCAAGTGATGGCTAGATGAAAATTTCAAAGGTCTGAATGAGTTTGACCTTCAGAGGTTACATGTAAATTATAAAAATATGCAGTGTTGTAATACCTACAATTTGGGTCCAACATGGCTAAAACTGGATGGAAATTGACAGAGTTGGCTGCATGAAAAATTTCAAAGGTCCAAATGACATTGATCTTCAAACTTTAGAGGTCACATGTAAATTACCAAGGTGTACAGTATTATAATATCTACAATTTGAGCCCAACATGATCAAAATTGGATAAAATTTGACCAAGTTATGGCTGGAAGAAGATTTCAAATGGCAAAATGACCTTAACCTTTAGAGGTCACATGTAAATTAAAGATGAATTGGTTACGTGTACCTGCAATAGTTTTGGAGATACTCAAGATTTAAATTTTCAAATGCCCCTAATTTGCATGATCTTCAACATATTTTCTATAAAAAAAATGGTCGTAAAGAAAGAAAGAAAGAGAGAAAGAACTTGAGGAAAAACAGAATGTCTGTGTTGGCACACAGACATGAATATTAAATACCTAAGTGTTAACTTGAGGTTCAAACTCTGAAAATTGGTGACATGTCACTGGGCTTCAGATTGACATGTGGACAAACAGATGTATTCCAGGTGTACATCTTTATTAATTTGTATTCACTTTTTTCATGACTGTTGGTCAAATACTTTTTGAGATATGCATGACACAACTTTCTTGGTTGGACTGACAAAAACAAATCTGAATGCTCCACCCTCTATAGCTTAGAAGCATAAAGATACTTGCATATTATTCTAAAACACAGACCTACATGTACACAATTATTAACCACAACTTCCACTTTTAAATAATTTGCATTCCCCCACCCCTCCCCCAAACAAGCTTTTTTTTGGGGGGGGGGGGTCTGCATAGCACACGTAACTTGAACGCTGTATTAAACTGTCTTCAATTCCGAGATCCCCATGTGGCATCTGAAATTCTCTTGTTCTCTGCACTTTAGTGTAACACAACAGCAAAAGAGTATGATGTGCAGGCAACTAAACACAAACCCTCAAGACACTCCGGATTTATGCACAAAATTAAAACAAAGATTTCTTACACCAGTGTATGTGTATAACAGGGCCAAAGAGTAGGGTCACCTCAATCATTTGCCCACAATATTTACAAAGGTCAAATTCATGGTATGATCCTGTAATGTGATATTACATTCATAATTAATGTATATTTAATATATATATATATATATATATATATATATATATATATATATATATATATATATATATATATATATATATATATATATATATATATATATATATATATATGGTCCAGGAAAATGTATTGATGGACAGAAACTTGGATTTTAAAGTGCATCATTATTACAATTTGTCCAGGGACTGTTGTATCCATGGACTGTTTCAGATGTTAACATGATTACTGATGGGGAAAATTGGGATGAAATGATATGTGGACCTCATTTCATCCTCTTTGTGTAATGTCGACTATTAAGCATTTGTACCAAAATTGCAGGTTAGCAGACTGCCTGGCGCCTCTACAAATACCACTGCAAAATCATCCAATGAAAACATTATTGCATGCTCCCTGTCTATTTTTTTTTCCATGAAACTCTGAATGTTACTTTCCATAACAATATATCTGTTAGTTATGCCATTTGCCTGGTAATAGTCAGCTATTGATTAGGGTTCAATGTGGCGTGAACTGGTCTATTAAACATTCCAATTTTAATAAATGGAAGGCTTTTAATGCAACCCAATTCCTCTTTTTTTACACGTAGAATGGGTTAATTTTGCAACTTGTCACCCATAAGGTGAACTCATGCATATAATATTGCTGTAACACTGCAAAAGTAAATGATGTAGTGAATTTTTTTAGTCTCAAAAATTTACATGTTCTCTCTCATTTTTCATCAATTTCCTCTCACATGCACATGAATTTATTTTTGAAATTTATTTTAACAAGAATTGCTGGGTAGTGAGTGACAAGATTGACATCATAATATAGTTGTCAGTTGCATGGATTGAGCTTCCATAAATGTTTAAAAACAGAATGTCACAGTTATTGTTCAGATATATGAAACCTTCTCAATTAATGTCAATCCAGAAAAATAAGGTAAAATTAAAAAAACAAACAAACAAACAAACAAACAAACAAACAAACAAACAAAAAACATGTAGTATTTGGCAAATACTGAAGATGCTTTACTTGCCCATAGCTATACATTACTATGTGCTCTGGTAACTTCAATGGTACTTGGATACATACAGTACAACCTGTCTGAGTGAACCTCTACTAAGTGGGCACCTAGTGTTTCAAGTGGACCCTTTTATACCCGAAGTCTCAAGAATGCCACTTAATAGGGCTTTACCTATATGTTGTTTTAAAGGTCTATATAGACAGGTTTAATTGGCAGTGATGTGCTGATCATATGGAATCTCTAACTTTTTACATGACACGGTCAAGAACATCAGGTGCATCTGCTTTTAAAAATATATGTATATGATCCTATAGAAAATAATCACCCTTGAACTCAGACAGTTGTAATCGCTAAGCCTATATATACATCCTTAAGAGGTATAATTGCCCTGACCATACTGAGGGAATCTCTTATTATGTTTATAGCATACACAGGTCTCATCCCAGTACCTCAAAGGCCCACTACCATTCCACTACAGCTTTATGTTCTTTCCTTGGATTTAATATGCAAATTAAGCTGATGAGGAAAACCCTTTTCCAGGTATTAAGACTCTGGCTGCTCTGTCCCAATCTACCACACAATTAACCCTTGCCTGTATTGTTCCTGCTAGTGATTTATTTATCAATAATTTCAATAAAGCTACTGCTTATTTTTTTGTCTTTGGGACAATTTTTGGTAGTTGGACTTAGACATTCCTCACTTTTTATAAAAATAAAAATCATGAAACCAACAGGACTCAAACATGGATGGCTCGGAACAAATATCATTTGTATGACCCATCTGAATCGCTACATCATTGGGTCTGTTGGAACGTACTGAACAATCCTTTTCTTTGTGTTGGTTGAAGTTCCGGGGCACGCAAGAGGAAACTACTTCACAATTTTAGGAGGGCATCAAAGGTCAGAATTTATAGTTTAATGTGGTTTCTATGATTGTTGAACAACATGAAATTCAAATATAAAGGAATGTTACTCTCTTACAATCATGCAAACAGCGTGGTTTTAGAAGGAGACTCAACTCATAGTCATTGGTTCTTATCCCTTCTGACACAAGAAACCACTCCTACTTGTGGTGTCTCCTTATCTTAACCTAAAAATCCATTGTTCAGCTGACCATTACATATGTGTGTACATGTATGCCTCATTAGTTGAATTGTTTAGCAGTGATAGGAGTGTCCCATGGGGAATTGTACAGTGTGCAGTGTGTGGCACACAGGGTGAAATGTTTGACTTTTTTTAGAAGTGTCTGCAGCGTGAGTGAATTACACAGAAAATAACAGTCTTGTCAAATTGTAGACGTCACAGCTAAACCCAGCAATATTCTTTGCAGAGAATTTACTGCCTGAGGCCTGATGCGAGATGCTTGTATACTCCAGTGCCAGTAATAATATTCAAATATTACTCAAAATCCATGCAATTTTCTGACATGTTGTTTAAAGTTGCTGGACATAAAAATGCATCACATGCAGTTTGGACGAATGAAAAAAAAATGCCCAGTGCATGATAAGAGGTCTAAGTCAAGTGGATGTTGTCTTTGCTTTGGCATGACAGTGATATCTAGGCTATTATTGACATTTCTGATAGAGTAAAATGACCTGCAAGTATTGACCTGACAACCTCAGGGAGAAAACCTATCCTGAAGAAGATAAAGATTGTCAGACTGCAAGTGGACCAGTGCAGGTGCATTTGACCAATTTAAACATTACATTTTCACCATCCTATGTTCCATCTGAGCAATGTTGATGCAAAGGTAACTGACACATACTGGGGGCAATGAGCTGACTTCCAGAACATCACACAGCATATATATATATCTGTATAAAATCCTTCTACTATTTAATCCCTTCTATCCTGTAAGCCCAGCTCAATATTAGGGTAACCAGACACAAATGGACTTCAAAGGGTCATACACGACTAAATATGTAGCAGTTCTTCAGCTTCTGTCCTTTCTGTCCCATCCCATTTTTTATTCCATGGATTTTGTTTGCTGTGATCTTATTTTATATGGCAGCCTTCCCTACAGGCGTCCATGCACTTGCAAGGATTTACCGCTGTATTGGGTGTCTATCCTCAGCAACCTGTACAGATATGTCAAAACAGATCAAATACATATCTTGCTGGTATAACGGCCAACAAATTCTTCCAGGGAGATTATTTGTATTCTATTCTGAAGACATGCAGTGCTGTGTGTTGCTCATGTCATACATTTCTGTGCTTCTCTTGCAGGCTGTTAGTAAGACTTTTTCTGACGGTGGGGTGGGGGTGGGCTTACACGGGGAGAGGGAGCAAAAACAGGGACAATGTTGATGATATGCAGTATTTGTTTACTGTGGTTCTATCAAATTATGGGTTAAACACAGGAACCCAAACAGATGCTGCCCTCTTGTGGTTATCTTCAGTTTAAGTAGCGTGACTTCAACAAATATTACATAACAGATGAATGGTATTATTAGACATTCCAAACGGGAATTAATTATCTGACTTAGAAGTTACATGCAACCTTTCAACAGGTACTAAGCAGTCAGGCTTTCTGTGTTCTAAAACTGAATGATCAGCTGTATTTGATGTTAATTAAGTCATCGTTTTACAGAAGGAGCCCACATAAACTTAAGTGGGGCTTTGATGTTGTGTGATATATATGAGGTTTACAATGTACTTTAAATCTCCCTTAACCCTTTCCCTCTTAAATTAAAATTGAGTCAACAGCTTTCCTTGGCATGGGGCATGTGATCTTTATAGTCTCATCTACAATCCCAGGTCAAATTGTTTTTCATTACTGTTGAAATTAGTTGAAAACACTGAAGCAGACAACATTTGACCACCAGCCAGTTTTGACCAGTTAAAGGGGGAAAGGGTTTATCAACTTGCATTTTAATTTATAATACAGATCACACTGTAAGTCTCATGTAACTACACATCATTTCTAAAATACAAAGGGGCTTAGATGGCAACAAAAGATCAGAGAGAGTTTTCAATGGTGGATTACAAAATTTGCAAAATGAGATCCACAACTCAGCCTTTTGCAGTTTTCAGTCTACTAAGCAATGGTATTCAGACTAACAAGAACTTTGCATCTGGATTCTGACATAATTATTCAGTTCACACACAGATGCTAGAGCTTAAAGCATCAAACAAAATCATGTAACTGTCTGACATGACAACTCTTTGGGCATTAATTGAAAAAAAAGTTTTGGATGGATGGACCAGTTGCTCTGAACTCTTTATAATCCTCTTCCACTATCATTCTGCATGAAAAATTTGCTACATAATATTATATCATTGAATCCAAAATGTGAAGATAGATTAAAACACATCATAATCATCCAATTTAAGGCAACTAATGTTACATATATTACCAGCATGCTAGGGGAGACACTTTTGGTCTAGACACACATCCAGTACCCTCTGTCATTGCCTGTATGGGGCTCTGTCACTGAGGTGTTCAGCTCTGTTCAGCACTGTTTAACATGCTGTTAAATGGCGTCAGGTGATGGTGATGAAGTTTCACAGTTCATGGAACAAGTGCTAAACCATGTAAGATCTACAGCCTGTCTCTCCGAATGTGTGCCCAAGACTTGCCTGTGAGGTCTCCAGTTTCAAGGTGTATGTCCCTGCTGGGCATATGAAGCAAGTCAGAATGGCCCAGTCCTCACCTGTCTATCACAAAGTAAGCCTACAATGCTGAAGTCTTGCTCCAGCTCTCATCTTACTTTACATGGGTCTTCCACCTCCTGATCTTTGTGTGCTTTGTATCTCATAAAGCAAGCGTGCACAAAGATTGTAGACTGCCTCTATACCATGCAAAAAAAAAAAAATAAAGAGTGTTGATTATCTGATAACAAGACAAATATTGATGTACACAATTTTCAGCAAACGGAAAAAGGACTAAGATGCCTTTATATATTTTGGTTTTAAATGCAGTAAAAGTTCATCCACAATGAAAAAATATAACCAAATCTGATCTTTATTACTTTTTTGGGCAATTACGTGCCAAAGTGGCACAATTTTTGGCTTAGGATAGCGTGAGAGGAAATACAGAGTTAAAGCAAGGACACATGTTCACAGACAGTTAACCATCCATCAGATGCCACATGCCATACAAATTGGTCTCGCTTTAAGCTCTTTAACCAGAGAGATAGCTATCACTTATCCTGTCCACCTCCCCTCAAAGGCCTCTTAATATTCCAAACAGGGCTGAGTAAACAGACCTTTCCCTTGTCATATTTAACCCCATTTGTCTAAATTTGTCAAACTGGTCCCGGTTAACAGCCTTGTGACAAAATACAAAACAACTCATTTCTCAAAGAGAATGACACTTACTAAAAGAGCCGTGGGCCCAGAACCAACAAACCAGTACACAGGCTGCATTCTGCAAGTTCTTAGAGTTACATAGGTGTACATCTTGGCCCATAGAGACGTGAGCTGTGACATATACATACCTGTAAAAGTCTGCCCCACTTGGCAGGAGTCACACTTCTTGACCTAGCTTTTAAAACTTTTTCCGATGCAAATTTGGTTAATTTTAGACAATCTCAACCATAAAAATCCATTTATTCCCTGTTCAAAAAAAAAATCCCCACAGGAACAAAAAAATCTCCCCATTTCTTGGCATAGAACTGTGGCAATGCAATCTGTCCACCAATATGGTAAAGTTAAAATGTAGCAATGTGTGTAGTGAAGACTGAAGTTAACTGTTAATGTTGACTGCAGAATCTTTAATCATTGAATGTGGTTTGTACATATAGTTTTATAACTTGCTTGGCTATACAGTTCCCAACAATACTTTGGATTGAAGAATAACTTCGGTACCTGAAATAGAATTATGAATTAAGAAGAACTCACAAAAAAAACATTACTTTGACATTGCTGAACTAAGCTTTGCCAATTGAAAATATGTCTTTCCCCTGTGGAGAGTGAGATCGTAATGCCCTGGAAAAACCTCCTGCTTAATGAATGGGACTTTCCGCTCTGTGATTGGCTATCGCTAGCATGCAAATGATTCTCGTTAGCTTCCACTACAGTTCTCCATCACATGACCTTTGTTACCTGAGGAGAGTATATAATAACAAGTCATGACCCCCATCAGGGAACATAAAATCAATTAAATTCTTTAATTGCTCCATTACAAAAGTACTTCCTGAGATGCAGTAAAATAATCTCAATCCCAAATGCATTAATGGAATTTAGGACCACAGGTGGCAGCACTGGATGGTGTTCATTTGCATAAATTTGGACATTTGCTTAACAAAAGCTTCAAAGGGATTTGTTGCTATGCAAATAAGTAAAATTATACAAATGATCACCCTCAAGTGCAAAGAATTAGTACAGCCTTCTGAGAGAGTGGTCTTATAAGGATATGTGATCTTTCATTGAAGGGGTCTCTCAAGACAGGTACCACTGTACTAACGGTTAATACATTTGTATCACTACTTTTCAGTCTGTGACTAAGATTGATATTAGTTTCCTGCTTTTCATGTACAAGTGTCATGTGTGTAAAGCTGGCCTAATTTTTCAATGTCTGCCAATGGGGTTGATTGGGAATGACTTCATTTATTTTCTCCCAATGCTCCTCAACCTCTGAATGAAATTTTGTGATCCTCACAGTGCTATGACTGATAGATGTTTGCAGTCCTCAGTTGTGAAACTAATATCTCTGACAAATGTTTAGGTCAACAACGACAAAAAAATATCAGTTTCAGAAATTCACCCCACCTGAATATGACAAGAACATTTGATTTTAATAATGTTATTTTTATCTCATTTTCCTCCTCCTCCTCTTATTCTCAAATCCTGACCTACACATTCAAAATCCAATTATCACACAGATCACATTGTACAATGACAAAAAAGTTGAAGTGATGCAAAAAGTCTCATCATCACAGAAGAGGATTGTGACAGTCCAGTGCTCAGCAGAATAGTAATACTGACTTAAAAAATGATGCTTAAAATAACATAACTGACAATACAATACTTTCTGTAAGTACCTTCTTAAACACATGCTGCCATCTAATCCCAGTGTATGTGGCTCTTATGAGGGGATTATAATGATGCAATGAGTCAGTGGGTGATGAGACTGACAGTTCTTCCAAGGCTGCAGTCAGTCTCTTTCCTCTCACTGAAAGTACGTCCTCACCCATCACCCACTGAGAAACGCCACACACCTGTGACTGTACCTTTCATATTTGAAAATAATTGGTAAGAAAGCAGATGTACCAAATGAAACACTAAATGAATGACATTGGACCACCAGTCAGTTTGGACTGTTATATAAAAAGAAGAAAAAATGAAGTCACTGATTTTTTTTTTCATTGTTCTAATCACAGTAATTTGGGATGTTAATCTTTTCATGTTTAATAATAGCTTTTTAGGAATGGCCTGAAAACCACAAAAATTCCTAATTCCCAAACTGAGCCACAAGTTAAGTGTGAGCTGAATCAAATGGAGAAGATGATTGCATTAACACAGAAGTTTTTATGTAAATTTTGCTTTGCTTCACTGAGGGACGTTATACAAACGGCAAGCAGACCAGATGGGGCATTGAGCCTGCACATGTGAGGGAATGTTGGTACAGCTGTTGAGACTTCCTCATAACTGACACAAACAAAACTGCTTTTATTTGGATTTGATTTGGCCCATGTTAGCAGAGTAGTACTGTTGTACTTCATCGCCAAGGATAGAGCTTGTGCGTGTCAGTCAGTCAAGATCCACTGAACCATAGGCAAGATGAGGGCAGGTTTTGCAAATGTAACGGCAGATGCTGGCGATTTCATCAGTGTTTAATCATGCTTATTCTTCCATTAACCCAGTTACATTATTTCCCCCCCTTACTTTTTTAACCTTATCAGTTTTCTCTGTAAATATATGACTCAACATTTTAGTCCATTGAAATGTATGGGTAATCCAAGTTTCCAGTCATGATAATGGCTGTGTTAAAACCAAATGTGATAGACTGACTGCAACCTACAAATTTAGTTTATGAGCTCACAATTTTTAATGAGTTTGTAAAGACATAAATATAAAAATTGATTTGGGACTAACAAACTGATTCTCTAGCTCTTTAAACACCAAATGGCCACAATTATGATAGGGTCCCCCCCCCCGAGAACTGATGGTGTGTCACTGACAAACATCATAAAAAAAAAATAGTTAAAAAAAAAAAGTGAAAACATCTTATGTTTCACAAAATGGGACAAATTAATAAGCCTCCATCAAATTTGACACACCTGTTTTAAGGACTGCCTCTCTTGATGGATACCACCCCTTCAAAGTGGGCAACCCTCTCAAGCAGCAAATGTGGAATGCACATTATATATATGTACATTTCCCTCCTCTAGAGAGGCCATCCCTCTTAAAAGGCCACTTATATTGTATTAACTGCATTTAGGTTGGCCTTATAAGAAGGTATATCACTGAATGCAAAACTATGAAAATAAGAATTTCATAAATGTAGACCATCTCCTCTGCCCTCCCCCATCCCTCCCCCCCCCCCCAGTGCACCAGAAATGTTGGGTGGCTTCTCTTGAGGGAAAAATTAGATTATGTGTTGCCTGGGGAAGTGGTCTTTATAGAGGAGGTGACCTCTCATGGGAGGGGGGCTTATAATAGAGGAACAGCTTTGTAAATAAAATCAGTAAAAACAGTGTTTATGCTTCAAACATTTTTATCACTTTTTTCATTTTTCTATTTTTACTTTTTTTCTGTTGACCCTGAGGGGGAGGATATTAGGTGTAATATATGTTCATGGAGACTCCATGTACTTTTTTAAAGCATCCTGGAGAAGACACTTAACTTGTTGTGATAACCTCCCACACTAAGCTTCTTCACCACAGTCCCATCACAATCACAGGTTTTCAGTACTGTTGATGTGTGCACAGTGTTTACATGACCTAGGTCACCTAACAGGCAACTTCAAAGACAAACTGGATAGACTCCTTGATCAAGGAGAGAACACCAGCGCATTGCCAGAGGCCACTTTATATAAATCCTGCAAATTGATCAAGCTTGATTTTGCTATCTCATGCAATGCTATATCTCTTAAGGGTACAATTGCAATACAGTGGTCCCTCTCTTATGAGGCCACCCCGAGTGCACAAGAAATGTGGCCTTATGAGAAGGAGTGGCCTCGTTTGAGGAGGGAAAATAAAATGAAAACACAATACTGGATCAATGCATGGAGAAGGTGCCTCTGTAGAGAGGGTTGCCTATCATCTGGGGCTCTCACAACAGGGGGACCATTGTACTGTGACTCACCTACATGTATCACCTTGTCTTTTCAGCCCATTTCTTAGCAGTTACATGTACATGTATTAAACTGACATTATTATGGGAATCGCATGATCAAATTCCTCATAAAAATAGCATGCATTCAAGTGCTCACACGCCTGGTTTTAATTCAGTAGTTTTTGCATTGTCTAGCAAAACAAGTCATGCTGTAGCTGACCCTGAGGCAGCTGCAGCATGACTTGCTGGGCACAATGTATGCAGGCACCACAGATCAAGGCCTTGACTGTTTATTTGTGCTCTGGAATCAGTAACTTCTGGCACCCTAACCACCCCCACCCCCCCCCTTTTTCCCCCTTTTCTACAGTCCTACTTAATGCTTCCTCATGACAGATATCTACTACTCATACAACAAACATGGTGCTTTACAGCCTGTGTTGTGCCAAAAGATATCTTCTGAAAATGACTGAAGACAGCTTACATGTAATGTATGTGTCCTCACACATATTTGTCTTTGTCATGGCCAGAAGAGAATGCTAATTTAGCAGGCTTATAATACTTTTAAAAGTGTTCCCAACACGAGAAGCATAGGTCAAGCAGTGCTGGTTAAACATTAAACACTGTATTTAATTTCCAAACTACATGTATGTATTTTTTTTATACGTAAACACGCAGATATAATTTTTATATTCAGATCTAAGATTTCAGACACTGCACGCCTAGCATCACTCATACACAGGGCCCAGTTCTGCTGAAAACTTTTACTGAAGTCAGAGAGTCAAAGAGCCAAAAACCCCACATTTTGCTGAGCATATGATGCTGTGCTCAGGAATGACAAATATCCTGTACCTTAGAAAAATCCCAGATCAATGTGCTCCCTTGTGGAGACCTTGAGAAATTAAGGTCAGAAATTCAGCAGATATAGTCATCTGCGGGCCAGGAAAAGTTAAATTTCTACCAGACTTTGGTCAAACAAACACGAGGACCCTCATTAGTATGCTGACCCAAAACATGTTTCATGGCTCCTGGAAACTCAAATATCAAGGAGACACCACAAAGGTCAGCCTCCACGTACAAGCCAAACAAGCATAATGATCAGACAGGTTGGTCCTTAATTAGATGTAAATAGTGCCACTCAAAACCTGCAATCACAGATTTTTCTTTCCTAAATCAGCCAATATTTACTCCACCAAGATCAGATAAAGTTTATCAAACACTGTCAACATCCTGTTACGTGAAAGTTACCAGCTTTATCAGGGTAAGTGCATTACACCTCAAGTTTGCATCATTTGTGATGTTAGTAAAGGAGTATTCACATACTGAAAAAATAGCCCTGCCACAATGAATTGCAGCAGTACTGCCAGAGTAACTTTTTTATCATGAAAATGAGCAATATAAAGTATTGCTGCAATATTGCTGCAATATTTAAATGATGACATGCAAGGTGCAGGAAGCAGCAATACTGTACCCAGCATAATATGACCCAGCCTCTGTATTGCAGCAACATGTTGACAAAATAGTTTGAATACTGCACTTTGGCAGTCGGTCCAAATTTGAAAATAAAGTATTGCTGCAGTATTGCGGCAATATTTAAATGATGATATGCAAGGTGCAGGTAGCAGCAATACTGTACCCAGCATTCTGTATTGCAGCAGTATTGCAGCAGTATTGCAGCAATATTTAAATGATGATGTGCAAGGTGCAGGTAGCAGCAATACTGTACCCAGCATTCTGTATTGCAGCAGTATTGCAGCAATATTTAAATGATGACATGCAAGGTGCAGGTAGCAGCAATACTGTACCAAGCCTCTGTATTGCAGCAATAATGCAGCAACATGTTGACAAAATAGTTTGAATGCTGCACTTTGGCAGTTGGTCCAAATTTGTATTGGGGCGCACCTTTTGACTGTCCTTTGAGCAGTACATGCATGCATTAAGAAATCATACTGACACACATTTCTAAATGTATAAATTATAACTTTATGCTGATCAATGAGAAAAAAAGCAATATTATAAAAATAATTCAATTTTAAGCAGCAATACTCTACACATGTATGTATATAAGCTTAAGTATACACTAGTCTTTCAGAATATTCAGTTAAGGTTCAACAATATTGCAGCAGTTGCACCTATAGATACACAGATTTGATGTCACAAATGTGAATCTCAAACATACCAGCTATGTTTCTCATACAATTACAAATGCTGAGGGAAAAAAACTTAAAGTCTCTGTATAGACATGTACTTCACACACTACACCATGCATGGCACCCATCTTGCAGGAAGTGATTAGAACTATATGACTTTCTGGGATTGCTGTAGCATGCGGCCATATATTGCAGCTCAGTTGTGATATGTGTTACAGCTGGTTGCGATATGATGCAACGTTCTGTGATATATCGCAACAAGTTGTAACAAGTGTCGCTGCTTCTTGCAGTACTGCGGCAGTCCTGTGATATATCAGGGCAAGCTGCGATGAGTGCCGCAGCTTCTTGCAGTATTGCAGCAATACTGCCACAATATTTTCACTGAGCATGAAAAATAGTGCAGCATGCTGTGACATGTTCTGGCAACACATTTTGTGTTGCTGCAGTATTGTGGTAAACATGTGGCAGCATTGCCGCAACAATTGCAGTTTTGTATGGGTTTTCCTGGCTATCATATTTTGTTGAGATTTGGAATTGTATATTCCATGGGCCATTTCTTTCACACCCCAAGTATGATGACAAATTCCACGCCCAAAAATTAAATTCTGAGTTCCTTTCATAGCAGATTAAAACTTTTGCAGCCTTAATTCCAATTAACAGACAACTACTCGTATAATTATTGGTTTCCAGATTTGTAGTGGTTCCATGGCTTGCAAATGGCTGGGTCTGACTTTTTGCAATACCAGTGCACATTCTCAATGCGTATATTCAATTTGACACACACAAAAATATAAATACAAAAATACTGCAAAAATCAAAGCAATTTGCAGCACTGTTATTTTTCACTTGACTTTGACAAATTCAGGCCAAAGAGACCACCCAGGTCCACAAAAATTTGTGACAGAAACAAGCACATTGTGTGCCTCTACAGCAAGAATAGTAAAAATCCAGCATTACTAATGGGAGTGGTCCAGGGATTTTTGTTTTTTCCCCCCCAGAAGAACCACATAAATCACAATTACTCTTCCTAATTTAAGTGCCTGGGTCAGCATTGAACAGAAGTCAACTGCACAGATCATGACATTTCCTCTAGATACTGCAAAGATCAGACCTTTGGTGAAACCTATGTTTGCCTCTGGTTGTGGTACATCTCTCAGATATGTTGGTCTGCATTGGTTATGGCCCCAATGAACACTTGTCTATGTTACCTGATACATATGTGTCTGTGGATCACGCAGGGCTGCTGACACCATGACAGCGATGTATGATTGCTGCCCTTAACACTCTCTCTCTCTCTCTCTCTCTCTCTCTCTCTCTCTCTCTCTCTCTCTCTCTCTCTCTCTCTCTCTCTCTCTCTCTCTCTCTCTCTCTCTCTCTCTCTCTCTCTCTCTCTCTCTCTCTCTCTCTCTCTCTCTCTCTCTCTCTCTCTATCTATCTATATCTCTATTTAATGTTTTCTTAGACTTTCATAATGTGAAAGGGTGCGAGGAAAGCCACAAGGTTGTGTACCTCTGGCTCACAACTCTCCACAGCAAGGTCTGCATGTGTACCACCTACAGTCACCAAGCTTAATGACCAGGGTCACCTAATTGACAGCATTAGTTCAAGTATATGTTTACTTTAACATTGAACTCAATTATAATTAGTGACCATGGTAAACTATAGCTGACCTATTCAACCAGGTTATCATCAAGAGTTGAAAAAGTTACAACCAATATGTCTTTTTTTTTTCAAGATGTCATTTCACTTCAATGATTGACAGACCATAACATATACTGTGACCTGACTTTAACTTGCTGTAGTTTTAGGACACTTCCTTAGTTGGCTGACAATAACAGAATGAAAAACACATTTAAAGGTTTCACAGCAACTCTCAAATACAGTGAAATTTAAATTTTGCCTGAAATGCAAAAACCGTATGAAAATTGATGCATTCAAAAAGGAATTCACCACTTTGAGGATGTGTTCCAGCATATGATCAGTTGCCCCAATGTGAGAATAGCCTCCCCCCCCCCCCCACCTTCCAGTGTAAGAGATACAGACCTGTTACTTAATTGTAGTCTCTGCAAAACACAAATCTGTCACTCAGCTTGGGTACTTTTTCTGGCCAGAGTTCACTTTATTGCTTCTTCATCATGTTTCACTTGTGTTTAGACTGGTACAAGTCTAAGTCATGTTAGTTAACCTTAAAAACATGGATTTAGAAAAATGGGTGCATCAGTGCTGGGGGGGGGAGGGGAGAGGGAAGAGTTAAGATTTCCATTAGCCTTCGACAACACCTTACCAGGGAAACTGAAAGCAGCATAATTAAGATACTGTGTGGAAATTAACATCTCTTTGTCATGATATTATGTATATGTATAATCAACAACATACATGCAAGGGTTGTTTGCTGTCCAAACCCACAGAGCAATCTGATCTACATTGCCAAAGTGTTTACTGTTTGAAAACAAGAGGACCATGATTGCCCTGTGCTCAGCTAATAATGATGTTGACATGATCTGTGACCTTGGAAATGACATCAAAGTCATCCATATACTGTCCAACTTTGACCTTCTGACCTTCCATGATCATGTCTATTATCAGTCCTAGCTGAAATAAATTTGAAGCTATCAAGTGAAAAAAACTGTAAAAATAGCTCTGTGACCTTCGTAATGAGGTCAATGTTACTCATAAACAAACTTGCTCTGCCTGAAAGAACAGATCACCACCAAATTCAATATCATAGTCCTACATCATATAGTTCTCTAGTGAACAGCTTGGCTAAAAGTTAATATAACTTCCACAAGAGGACCCTGATGGTCCTGTGCTGAACTGACCGTTAAAAGTCCAATGGATCCACAAGGAACATGTCCACCAAGCTTCAGCTTAATCTGAGTGACAATTGTGGGAAAGTTGAAAATAGCAAAAACACATTAACAAGAGGGCTGTGTGAATAGCCCATGCTCAGTTGACCTAGAGATTCATAACACTTGTGGTTCTGAGAACTTGGAATAGGATGAAGGTCACCCATGTACTGAATAAGTCTGACCTCTGTGGAAAAACACTAACATTTGCAACATCAAAGTCCATCATAAAAAATCCAAAACTTATTGGATCATGACCACTTGTGCAAAATAAGTAGACAGTTATCAAAGGTACATCCCTGCCATGTTTGACACAAATCTGGCCAAAACTATTGAAGTTATAACCATTACAAGAAATTCCTATATTAAACTTTCCTGATAGAATAATTTTGAATATCAACCCCCCCCCCCACCAAAAAAAAAAAGTCATAGAAGATAAAAAAAATCAATAAAGTGTGACCATTTGAACAAACTTGGTAGAGACATACCCAAGGTATATTGCTACCAAGTTTGAAGTCAATCTGATGGATGGCTTCCTCGCAGAAGTCCAAAATGTGAATCAGCATTAGAATGCCCATTGACTTACATGGTAATCAATAGGAGAGGTGCATTTACCAATAAGTAATGGAATTGAAAAAGTCATTAAAAATCAGAAATGCACAGCAGTGCCACCTAGTGAACAACAGCAAGATCCATCATAATTATGATATAAGCCAATTTGTCAGACTTGCTGAGTCAGTAAAATAAAAAAAAAAACTTAAATTCTACTGAGCAATACATATGTACCCCCTATAGTATATATTACACCACACATAGTAACTTTTGCAGCAGCAGCAGCAGTGGCGGCGGCAGCAGCGGCATCATCATCTCCACAAATTTGGTGAAGGCCCACCCGAGGAACATCTACATATACAAGCAAAGTATTCCATACAACAGTTTTCACAATTTTGCAATATACAGACTCAGTCGTAGCACTTATCAACACATTGCATCAAAGTTTGACATCCCTTAACTTCATCAAAAATTAACATATCCCCATTAATTTTCCCAAATTTTCATCATTTTTTGTCAGCTTATATTCTAATAAAATTTCAAATCATCCAGAGAAGTGGAAAATAGCCTTATCACACAAAATTGATGATTCTTAAAAAAAAAAAAAAAAAAAAACATGAGGAATGTGACAGTCCTGTGCTGAGCTGACATGTACATAACCACTATTGCGATTTGTTAAGATTTCCCCCCCCCCCAAAAAAAACAAAGAAATTCATAAAAAATCAAAAAATCAATGGAACATGACCATTCGAAAAAATCTGGTAGAGACCCACCTAAGGTACATAACCACCAAGTTTGAAGTCAATCTGACAACCAGTTTTGATCAAGAAGTAAAAAAAATGTAAATTAGCATCAGAATGTCCACTGACTTCCATAGTAATCAATTGGAAAGGTGCATTAAATTTACCAATAAGTACCTGAATTGAAAAATTCTTTAAAAATCTGGAATCCACAGCAGTGCCACCTACTGGACAACTTTGTTAGACACTTCCACAAAGAACATATCCACCAAGTTTCAGCTTAATGTGAGTGACGATTCTGGAGAAGAGGTCAAAAATAGCAATAACACACAAAAAAATCATTAAAAAAAATTTGAAAAAAATTTGCAATGCCACCTGGTGAACAAATTAAGAACTAGAAGTCCCAAGGAGTGTTCCAGTGTGATATCAAAGCAATCGGGTGAGCGGTTTCAGAGAAAAGGATTTTTTAAGATTTGCCCCCCCCCAACCCCCCCCCCCCAAATCCAAAAATCACTGAAGTGTCACCAATTGAACAAACTTGGTAAAAACCCACCCAAGGTATATTGCCACCAAGTTTGAAGTCAATCTGAATGATGGTTTTGGAGAAGTCAAAAATGTGAATTAGGATTAGAATGCCCATTGACTAACATAGTAATCAACAGGAAAAAGGCATTTACCGACAAGTACCCAAATTGAAAAAAATCGTTAAAAATCAGGAATCCACAGCATTCCCACCTAGTGAGCAACTTTGACCCTTCCACAAGAAACATATCCACCAAGTTTCATCTTAATCTGAATGCGGTTCTGGAGAAGAAGTGGAAAATAGCAATAATACACAAAAATCCATAAAAAAAAGAAAACAATTGCAGCACCACTTGGTGAACAAATTAAGAACTTAGAGTCCCCAGGAGTGTTCCTGTGTGATATCAAAGCAATCGGGTGAGCGGTTTCAGAGAAGAAGACTTTTTTAAGATTTGTCCCAAGAAGAAAAAAAAAAAAAAAAAAAAAACCCTAAATACTCCAAAAATCACTGGACCGTGACCAATTGAACAAACTTGGTAGAGACCCACCCAAGGTACATTGCCACCAAGTTTAAAGTGAATCTGGCTGACGGTTTTTGAGAAGTTGAAAATGTGAATTGTGGACAGACGACAGACGACAGACAACGGATGACCTGCACTCCTAAAAGCTCAACTGACCTAAAAAAACAGAGAGAAAGAAAATAGGAAAAAGAGGAGCATCTCATGGTAGCCAAAATAAGAACTAGGTACTCCACGTGACCTTGCATGCAATATCAAAGGAATTGGTCACATAGTTCCTTAGCAGAAATTTGGATTTAAAATGATAATACTAAATATAAAAATTGATTTTAATGTAAAAATTATTGCATAAACATCTCCTTCGCCAAGTTAGCAGAAGTTTACCTTGGTCCTCATATCTTATAGCTTTGTCAAAAATTAACATATCCCAATCACTTTTGCAAACATTCATTATCTTTAATCATATATTCTGCAATATCAAAGGAATTGGCCTATTGGCTCCGCAGTTTTAAAAATATTGCATAATCATATCCTTCACAAAGTTGGTTGAGTACTATCTAGAAAACATGCATGTGCAAAATCAAAACATCCATGAATTGGAAGAAGTAAAAAATGTAAAAAAAATTGAATGGACAGACTATTACCATAAAAAGATTTTATAAGGTCCACTGACTCACAAGGCAGAACATAAGAAATCTGAAATCAATGGAGTGTGGCCATTGAAACAAACTTGGTAGATCCTTATAGGGCAATAATGGTACCAAGTTTGAAGTGAATCTGGCTATACTTTTGGAGAAGTCAAAAACAAAAATGTGAGGGGAACCAGATGGATGATGGACAACACATAACCGAGTTTCCATGTAGCTCAGCCAAGTTAGCTGCATTAAAATTTAAAATTCAACAATGCCAAAGGAATGCACTTCTATGGACAGTTGTGGTCCATCAGAAAGTGTCATGCAAATTCTGTGAAACTGCTGTAAATTTTCCATGAGATGTACATGTGGTAATATCATCCACATGAGTGCCACTCACCTGACCTAATAGAAGGTTTTAAACATTCATTAAAAATCAAACAATACTCAGGAGTGTATAGTCTTACATAATGCTCTGATCCATTACTAGGTGTATCTATAACACAAATTTTATGATGTGATTGATTGCTCTTGAGATATAGTAGTTCATGTAAAAGCATCCTTGAGAATGTCACTGAGCCAACTTCCAAGTATAGTTTTGAAAATGTATATATTATAATTTCACTACTACTACTACTACTACTACTACTACTACTACTACTACTACTACTACTACTACTACTACTACTACTTGGGGGACTTTGTTTTAACTAGAGTCCTTGTCCATCATAAGGTTCATGTCTGATGAAAAATTTGGTGAGGCAGTAGTCAGCTCTTCTTGAGATATTGTGCTGGTGTTGCCCCACTCTCCCAGCCTCAAAATAAATAGCTTTAAAAATTAATTTAGTAAAAATAGCAAAAATAGAACACGAGGATGCTGGTTTCTAAAAGGATTTCGGCCCATCCTGAGGTACATCTGTGTCAAACTTTGTTCCAGCTGCAGTCAATATTTTTGAAGATGTCTTCAGGTTTGATAGACATTGACTGAAAACATTTTCTTCTTTGTTGTTTAGACATACAGAGAAACAGTCAGACAGGCAGATTATGCAGGGTAAGATAATACCTTCTGGCACCCTATGTGCCAAGGGTGAAAATGGAAATGTAAGTACAAACTGGAGTATCATGCATTCTCCAGTCAGTGCAATGTGAGCTAAACTAGCATTTGGGGACACTCCAGGTGGTGCAATACATTGTAACTAACACAGTTTACTTAAGTATCCACTTCAAGTGGTTCAGAATCAGATTTCATAATAAGGAAAAAGCATTTTGAGGGAAAGCATAAGATCCTGTGCTAAAACAGTTGACATATTCCATGTGGTCAAGGCCTCCGTCAGAGGGTTCTGCATTGCCTGGCTAATCATACTGCAGTTGCTTTTGCAACAGTAGCATCAGCTGCCTAGCAATGCAAAAGTCACCAGCTTTATAGACTCAGTATATTGGTACTTGAATGAAAGCCCTGTTCATTGAGTACGTTATATCTAATCTGTACCTGAAATCCTGGTGAATATGGGGAGGGAGACCAGGGACTAGCGTGAGTTAATGGAAGCAGAGCCACCATTCATATTACTTGACAGCCCAAGTCAGTTTGGTGGCATCTTGATGGGAGATCTGTGATGAGAGCCTGGCCAGAATGATAGGAATGGGCCACTTGTCACCCAGCACAGAGCCCTGCTATGTGTATTGTGACAGCCACAGCTATTTGCAGCCCCTTCATGCATATATCATATCTACTGTCAGACTCCATCTTTGTGTTCATCACCATGATAAATTAATCTATCTGCGGTACTTTTTTGTGTGAACAAAAGTGTATTGCAAAAATTTCCAAATACATGTATGTCACTTAGTAACTTTTCCCGTTAAATGTGTCTAGGTCATTTTGAAATGAGTTTGAACTGAAGATTGCTCATGTTCAAGTATAACAAATATCTTGGTGGACCATCCATTTGCAGCATCACAGCTCCCACTTGGTCACAATCACAAATCCACATTCTTCAAAAATAACCTGCCATTCAGTATGAATGTGCCTCAAGTGCAGGTTCTTAAAATCCAGTGGCAAGTCATGCTCCAGCCATACTTCAAGTAAGTGAACCAGGGCTAACAAAAGCCTTTACCTGCATGCACAATACTTGAGTATTTTCCACCCCTGGTGCCACCAAAAGGTGGTCTCATATTGTAGGTGGTCTTAAATTATAGTTAAATTTTTCACACAGATAAAAAATCCAGAGTAACCAAAAAAAAGGCAGTCTTATCAAGATGCACATCTCATGACAGGTGGTCTTTACAATGGGTACCCACATGCACCATTCTACAGAATAAGTTAATGATCCCCTAGAAAGTGAAACAATTACTAGTAACTGTCTACATGTATAGCCTGACTGTCCTGCATTTCATAAGCTCAGCTGACTTGTCAGTCAACTAATTTTCTAAACAGAAGACAGTCAGTCTTATTATTAAAATTTTATACGCGTAGTTGCGAATTCTAAAAGCTTTTTTTTTACTCACAAGTGATATCAATGGATGTTTGTACGTAGTACACACAAAAGTACTGATTGAGTATTGTGGGGGGTTTTCCCCCTTTTTATCAAGAGTCTTGAAGTGTTGAAAGACATCTAAATTTTCTGATCAGCCACAAATGAACCGTTGTTTCTATAGTGCTCCAACCAAATGTTTTAAGGGGTATTCCTCCTCCAATCAAGTGTTTTAAGGGGTATTCCTCCTCCTATCAAGTGTTTAGGGGGTATTCCTCCTTCTTTTGACTGCTCAATCAAATGTTGATCTTTTATACATTTTCTTCCAATCTTTTCCATCTTCTGAATTTGTATATGCACTAATAAATCTGTATACCTGTATATATAATAATTTGTCCAACCTGTCAAAATGACTGAAGTTTTTATCACTTTATAACATTCTTTTTCCCAAAAATACATAAATCTGCAGAGCTTGATGATTTTCTGACAAGTTTATCACAATTTGGATAATGACCAGGCTAGAAATTATGCACCACTTTTAGTACCACAAATATGGCCTGGAATGTGAGCCATGTTGTTAGAGAGGTGCCCTGTGAAAACTCGGGCAGCTGCATGTGGAGAGAAGCACAGTGTGATATAGTCCATTACACCAAGTGGGTTATCCCCTTCACTCAACACTAAGCAATGGGCCACTTGTCACTAACCCTAGACCCCAGTTGCAAAATTTCTTCCTTGATTCAGGATAAAGCATAAAACCTGTGAAATGCATGTGCTGGTCAGTGAAACCATGAAGAACAGTCATGTTATTCTGTAACAACAGACATGTGCCATATAACACTTTACAACTCGAAAGTATTGAAATCATGCCTGAAAGGGGGAGTTGGGAACCACTGTGTATGAGTATTATCCCTTTTAAGCACCTTGAAAAATCACTGAAATAATGTCATTAATTTCAATCTTTGCCATTAATTCTGTAAAAATAAGCTACAATATGCATAACATAGGGCTGAAATGGAGTCTTGCACCATGAAAATTCCCTAGGCATTGTAAGCACTAAAAAGTTATGATGATGTTTTAGAGGGTGGGGTTGTGTGTGTGTGTGGGGGGGGGTGCATGGAAGGGAGGAGGTGGTGGTGGAAGAGGTTCCTATTCATATATAGATTTGACCAAAACTGTGTAAAAGTTGTATTTTTTAGTACGTGTATTGTATATATAAAAATGAAAAGTAAGTAGACCATAAAAGAATGTCCATACACATATGTGGCCACACTTGTCCATCCAGTAATTTCAAGCATGACTGGTATTCTATGGTATGTTCTAGCTCCATAACCAATGTGTAGAACTACCATCACCTACATAGCAACCGTGCTACAGTAAACAAAAACAGGCCACATAGCAACATGCCACAACAAAATCTATGGCTTCACATAGCAAGGACTTGCATTTTTTTTTTCATTCCAGAACTAGTTGTCACAGACTTGTAAACAAGATCCATCACATTCCTTTGTCTTGGTGCTGTAAACTCACTGGCACTTGCAAATCAAAACATCAGCATTATATATGGAGAAGTTACTTACAAAATGCTTTCTAAATTATATATTTTTGGAGGAAGACATTTTTGCATGGAAACATATATAGCAGCCATGATAAATTTGTTTTTGAGGTGAAATTCTTAAGAAAATGTGTCATATTCCTAAGAAATAGATGGCATAAGATGATATTCTAAAGAAACATATCACAAGGTGGAAATTAAATATGCACAGTTTCTCTTTAGGAAATTTAATGGTCAATTTCCATAGTAACCACAATATACACTTTTTCAAAACCAAAACATGATATATCTATTCCTTTATAACAGTTAAAGCAAATGAATACAATTTTTCTGAATATATTTTATTTTTAGTTCCGTCATTTCTCAACTTCAGACCAATAGAATTCATGAATATTTATAGGAAGTTATATGGATTGAACATACATACCAACAATTTTTTTCTGTATGTTGATGTTCCTTGTCAGTTGTAATTGGCTGTTGGATAATTTATTACATTCATATTTATCTAATACTGCTGCTTGTTGCATTTCTTACTGAAAAAAAAAAATGAATTTGTGGAACTTTTGTGATGGTGCAAACCAAAGGTGTGGTAAATGTTTTAAGCTGTCACAGAGGTTTACCAAATTTGACAAGTGGGATAATAGCACCTGCATGCTATATGTTTTGGTATGTAACACCAAAAATGTGAATAATGTCTGTTTTGGTGATTGGTAATGTATAACTGACATATAATGTCACAACTTCGTATGCATGACTGCAGACATCATAACAGAACTCATCTGTTGGCTCTCAAGTATAAAAGGTTTTTTTCTGCTGCATGTGGCATTATAGTGATGGATATTATATGACACTCATACAGTGATGGTTATTACATGACACTCATAAAGTGACAGTTATTACATGACATTCCTATAGTGATGGTTATTATATGACATTCATATAGTGATGGTTATTGTATAAAAAGGAATAGTTTTACTGAATTGATTCAACTCTACCGTACTCTTATTTTATGTAATTTTTTTGTTTCATTGTCTGGATTTTCATCAATAAAACCTTAACAATAATACATGTACTAAGTTGCCATAGGGGTCCCTCCATAAATGACAATATGAGTTAATTGTATCTTAACTCTTTTAGTGCTAACTACAACTTAAGTAGAACCACTGAACACCAACTGCTCTGAACTAAGGGTACTAGATTCATGTTCCTTGTAAAAAGACCTTTCATTTAAGTACCAGCATGCCTGAAGTTACATAGAATATAATAGTCCAGGTCAACAGCTTTCCTCTGTGTGCTTTGTGAGCAATGCTCCCAAAGTGCACCGAGAAAGCTGTTGACTCAGTCCAAAATGTGGCACTAAAAGAGTTAAGTTCATGCAGTTTCATTGGTCTCATAAATCAGACAACAGCCAAACACATTCAAGTACATGAATGTAAAACAACTTGTACTCCGCCAGGGACATGTGTACCTCCATGATTTTACACTTACATACATATGGCTGCGAAAATAGACAGTGTTACCTGCACACTTCTTTCATTTTGTGTCTGTTCACAAAAAATAAAAGCTTGACTGACCATAACTTTTTTAATTCTTTTTCCTGTAAACTGGAGTACAACCTTCATTGATTATAACTTCTTTTTTTTTTTTTTTTTTTTGTTTTTGTTGGCCAAGTTGAATCCTCTATTGTAGCCTGCATTCAACTTTTAAATGTTTCCACAATGACATGGCAATTCAGCTAGACACCAAACACTTTATCTCACGTTGTATCCTTATTAGTTTGAACTCACGCCTATTGTTGCCAGCAAACCTTACTCTGCACAGTTTTGGTTTGCTCTGTTCTGTTGCGGTACACAACCACAACAAACAAATGCAGACCAACTACTGATGTGTCTTGGATGCCTGCTTGCTTTGCCACTGTTTCTTTCAGCTGAGCGTGCACTGTGAGAAAACATTTGAAAACGGAATGTCTATTTGGCAGTTTCCCTCCTTAACTGCTGGATGGCACATTTGGAAAGATATACTGGTACCCTACTCAGTATCAATACCCTATATGTAGGCCAACAAAAGAACCAAACTAGCCAGGAATAATGCTCCACAGTATTAAAACATGTGGCAGGTTGCATTTTTCTGCGTCACAGCTGGATTTACTCAACAGGTGGCACTGCAGTCATTTCCATGTGTTGGCACACCATCACCCTATGTGAAAGACTTTTAATTAACAAATTAAAGCTGGATCTGTTCCCAGGCAGGTTTTATTTAGGCCTATAATTCTTTAGAGAAACATTTGATATGATTATCATAGAGTTATATCAGCAAGACATCGACAGTTGTTTCTATTACTGAACTTTCAAAGTTTTCTTTTCTGGACACAGAAAGAAAATACAAGTGACAGGTAGCTTTATCCAGGAGCCACAGTGATTACACCCACAACTGTTTTATCTTAATTCTGTTTTGATACTGTTTAACTCTTTCCCCTTTGAATAAAGACTGATCGAGTCAACAGCTTTGCTTGGCATGGGTTGGGCACTAAGTGCCCAGCCCATTTGCCAAGGAAAGCTGTTGATCTGGGGTATGTGATCATAATAGGTCTCAACTACAATTCTCAATCAAGCTGCTTTTCATTATTGTTGAAGTTTGTTAAAAACACTGCAGCAGATGAAATTTGAGCACCAGCTGGCTCTGGCCGGATTAAGGAGCAGAAGGGTTAATTTGTCCTTGCTTTATCTCCCACTACACTATTATTTAGGCTTATGGTATCTGGCATCTACTTCAAATCATAACACATGCACTGGATCTCAATGGTGTTAACTGTGAAATACAAAACTTACAGAGAAGGACATTATTTTCTGGTGCCCTAAGCTTCCAGGGAGACAGACAGTGAAACAGAGGTTGGAACAAGAAGGCAGAATTTCAAATTTTGCTAACTCATCTCAAGCCAATGCATTTTTCTGACTCTTTTCTTTCTTTTTTTCAGAACCAGACCAAAAATATGGGGACATAAAGGCACAGGTTTAGTTACATGGAGATTAACACCATGCATAAATATAGACTATACTTACATGGCATTATTTTAATTCAAGTTTATTACTACAGGTACATGTATATGCTCAATCTTCTTGTTTAAAAAACTTTACAACATGTTGTGCTATGTTGTGTAGTGCATGTCTTACAGTGGCTTCACTTGAACCAAGCACAGTAGGCCTACTGTCTGGCCTGCCTGCCTACCACAGATACCTATAGTTTGGCTGCATATTTCCCTTCACCCCAAAGTTATCAGGTGGATATCAGCACATGTTATGTCCCAGGCGTCAAAGGTTAATTTTGTTTTTATTGCCTCTAGGCCCACTATGATAATCTGACTGCCTGCCTAACTTCCACTTACCATAGATATCTTAATCTACATTCATATGGGTAATCTATACTGCTCCAGATCTCTGGTCTTGTCATCAGATTATAGTGATGGGTTGCATTTGCTCCCAAGGATGCAGGTGATGAGTCCCAATCAGTAGGTACATGTTTATGGCACACGATAAGGTACAACCAACAGTGATACCAAGTCACAAAAGAAGAGAAACAGATACATTTGATGACAAAACAAAAAGCATGACTATTCTCTGTATTTTCATGTCTACACTCAGCTTCTGAATCAGCATTTTATGCATTTAACTCATTCCATACTATGGTCACAGGCTTTGGTCAGTGGTTCTGGCACTGCCTGGCAAGTCATGCTGCAGCTGCCCTTGCAGCAGCAGCAGCGTGACTTGCCAGGCAGTGCCAGAACCACTCACTTACGATGATAGGTATGTTGGTACTTGTATGAAAGCTCTTATCATTAAGAATTTAAATATGCAATTGTCGTCTTAAATCTAGGTAAATATACATAAATATCAGGGACTGGTATGGAATGAGTTAAACTGTTTTTTTCAACACAACTTTTGCCTATCTTCTTTGGGAAAACGTTTGTCTTGCAATACATGCACAATAGACAGAGTCAATAATTTCCATGTGTACGTCCCATTGCACTCAGCACACTGAAGTAAGTGGTTCATGTCAAATGCTGAAAAGTGCAGGATTTAAAAAAAAAAAAAGAGGAATCGTGCCAACTGACCCAGAAATCTCTAATAGCCATGGAGTTTAATGTCAGGAGGCAACTGGGTGTATACAGGCACATACGCATGTTTCTTTCATACAGACAGTGTGCAGTGAAACAACAAAAAAGATATACTGCTTTTGAAATTAAGTATAAAAAGCATAACAAGTTATTTCACAAAAATGTTTTGATAAATTGATCATACCCCCAGTAAATGTATAGTACAGGTCTATAATCACCGGGAGGTGCATAAATGACTGTATAGAGTTTTGATGACACATTCCCATAGCTGTCAATTCCAAAGGTTTGTGACCAGTGGATTCTGAATATTGAATTTTGTCGTAAAATTCTGTTATTTTTACAGCTTGCAGAATCTCCAAAGAGGGGTCTCTCTGTCAGTCTGAGAGGTCAGTATCAGAAAGTGAACAGATACATATATATATATATATATATATATATATATATATATATATATATATATATATATATATATATATATATATATATATATATATATATGCACTCTACAGATGTAGACTAAGCCAGACCAACAGTGAAGAAATTATATGATTTATAAAGATTGAACAAACAGAAAAGCAGGGCTTATAATCCATAATTTTCAATCCGGTGCTCTTCAATAGGACATAAATCAAATCCGTTGGCTGTCCCTGTGATTTGAAATGAATTATTGGCAGGCCTGTAAACACCATAAACCACAACCATTTGTGCAAGTTTACTCACTGATCAATAAATGGGTCATTTAAGTTAACATACATGCATAAGATTAATGGTTTTCTATGATCAACAGGAAGATGAAATCTATGCATGATCAAGTCACGGTGACTGTTAACCCTGTCCAACTAAAGCTGTCCCAAAGTGCTCGTACAGTCAACTTTTTCCTCTTTTACTGAAATTCATCATTCATGAGAAAACATTTTTAAATGAGAGTTGTGGATTAATTTCACATATGCAGGACATGTATTTACAGAGTTAATGAAACATTCCAAACACTAATGTAATGTACACATTCAGTGTTTTACAATGTGGATGCATACGTTATCCTCAAAACAAAACGCGAAAAGGAATTAATGCTACAAATGTATTAGTCCATGAGCCAGACTAAAAATTGGTACCATCTGAGGGCACCAAACGAAACCTTTATACCTGCGTTGGTACACATTAGGGTATAACAGAAATGCATGATGGACTTTCCAGAAGCCCAGCTGGAGCCCGTTATTGCAATTTTAAAATTTTATACCCAGACGGCCCAAAAATGCTGTAAATGGTGAATCCTGTTTTCATATAGTTGGCCACTACATTATAATCATACTTGAAATATACATATTATGTTTGTATCCAGTTAACAGCTGGCACAATGAACTAGATGCGACCTATAAATACTAAATGAATCCACAGGGGTAAGAAAAAAGCCATTATTATACACATATTGATTGGATTTTTTTTTGGAGGGGGGTTTGCTGCGCTCAGCTCGTAGATCAAGTATTACATTTCTGGAATTTCAATACCTCATGAATACATGGTCCAAATCTCTTGAAAAATGATGCAAACATGCCTCTGGGTCATCCTGTGATCCCTGGATTTTTTTTGGTCCTTGACCCTATTTTCAAGGTCACATCCTTGTGGAGGATATAACTGGTAGGCCTGCGGAGATTGTTCTTCCATTATAAGGGAAATTTTACATTCTTTGCATGTATAATCACACCTTGCTTTATTTTACCATTTGGAGGTGATTATATACTGCATCATGATGACTAAATTTTGGTGACCTTGACATTACTCTGAAGGTCACACACTTGTGGGTAGGTACATTAAGAATTTTTGTTATATGAACTTATATGAAAGGAGACAAAATCCGTTTTAAGCACGGCTATCCACGGCATTTATTTGTATTCTTACCAGTCCTCTATTATGTATGGTGACCTACATATAAATTATGTATATATATATATATATATATATATATATATATATATATATATATATATATATATATATATATATATATATATATATATATACATATACATATAAGTATAAAAGCAGTTTTTGCATTTCAGATGTGACAGGTTTCAGCATTTTAATGCATTGTCAAGCTCCATTACGCATAGATGTTGAAATAATATTCAGTCCAGTATAATTTTGACGTTACCTGTTGTTATAGTGAAATCTATTAGCATAGAAGCATATTATGACGTTCAATTATTATGTTATTGATTTAGGCCTATTACATGACGTCATTGCCATACCAATTAGTAATAAATGTCTCGTAATGAAAATAGGCCTAATTTGTCCCAGATCAGTATAAATAATTAGTAAATTACACTATTCAGTCTAGGCTAGTATTTACCTTGGAATATGAATTATTTTTGTTGTTTTTTTCTTTCTATGTCAGAATCATTTGACATCTGATATATGGGACATACAAACAATTTAGGCACTAGATTAGAACAACTATCAATATGTTCTTGAGGTGGATTTGCCGTGTCTCAGGCACCCGTATTTGCTGTCTGTGTACAGTCATGCGGGTGCATAGTTCGTTGCCTGTAGATCCAATGTATACCTCATTGCATCCTCTACAGACAATCGCATCAATCAAATGTTTACACAGTCCATTTCTGTTCTAATTTGAAAGTTTGGTAGCTTTCCTGTTGTGTCCAGCGAAATTGTGTCAGTAACTATCATGTTTATACAATTCGTACGACGAGGAAGACCACACTTTTTGCTCCCGCATAGACTGTCCCTTGATTCAAAGTTTGCCCTTGTACGAATTTGTTTTAAATTATGAAGCTGTCTTTGGCTTGAAATAAAATTCAGATTTTTAAATATTTCTCCAAGTGAGGGATCCATTTCCAAGATTTTAAGGGTTTCGCGTATTTGTGGTATTATTACTGTATTGTCCGGATTGTATCTTTTGATCATGACCAGATTTTTGTCGTCCCCCTTGTGATTTTTGCGGTCCTTTCTTAATGATTCTTGTGTTACACTTAAAGCTCACTGAATACCCATTGAAATGAGTGAATCTGGGTTGTCCCTGGCTTTTAGATAATTCCTCAGTTCATCCAGATGCGTTGCTTTTCTATTTGTACAGTTCATTATATGGGATATTTTTCTTAGTGTGCTGTGGGTGGCATGAATTGAATTGCACATACTGATGAGTATCTGTATTCTTGCAGCATATATCCAATAAAATCTTTCCATCATTTTGAAGAACTTTCAAGTCTAAAAATTATAATTCACATTGACTATATTTCATTTCATATTGAATACTTGGTTCAAGCTGATTTAAAAATTGGTGGAAATCATGTAAATGTGAGAGCGACTTTGTCCACATTATAAAACAGTCACCTAGATAACGTTTCCATTCCTTTTAAAAAACATGGCGCAGGATTCGGATGTATTTCTAAGTTTTTTGAATAATAAAACTTCTAGATATCCAAGACCAAGCATTGCATAAGTTGGTGCACATTTAGTTCCCATCGCACACCCTTTTTTCTGTGTGTAGTATTCTCCATCAAATCTGAACACATTTTTTGCTAATATTTTTTTCTAATATTGGTGAAAGACCTTCCACAATAAATTCTCTTGTGAAACGTTGATTTTTTTGTGTCAAGATATTTGTTCGGCCAGTATTCAATCGCACGTTTTTCTAGCTCATGAGGTGTGTTACTATATCAATTAATCACATCAAAACTGACTAAATACCGATCCTTGACAAGCTCTCCTGATATTTTATTGATGAAGTCGATATTGTCACACACGTAGCTGTCGACTTGTAATAAATATGGTTTTAAAATTTCGTTTATGAGTTCACTAAGCCGGCTGGTATTGCATACAGGTCCTGCGACGATTGGTCAGAACTTTAAATCTGTAGGTCAAATAATATGTACATATATACCATATTGTTCATTTATAGCTTTTTCGATAATATCTGACTTATGAACTTTTGGTAAGCCATATAAATTACTTGTTCTTGACTGCAAACCATCCAGATAATTTCTTTCTTTCGTTGTAAAGATGTTACGATATTTGTCAATAAATTTTCTTAATTTATCACTCACTTTATTTTCTCTGTCTGGTTAGCATCGCTCATAAAATAGTTCATCATTAAGTAATGATTTTATCTTTTCAGCATAATAATAGGTATCCATGACAACTGCTTCACCCTTTTCTGCTTCCTTAATTATGATAGAATTGTCAGTTTGCAATTCATTCATAGCTTGTAGCTCCTCCTTAGTTAAATTATTTTTGATGGTGGGTGAAGGTACTTTGTGGAGAGAGTGCGCAATTGCTTTCATTCTGTCAATAAATTTTTCTAATGTCTCATTTTGACTTTAAGGAGGGGTGGAAGAACTTTTTCCTTTGACCAGTGATTCATCCTATTCTTTATCAGTATTGTGGAAAAATTCTTTCAGACGTAATGTACGACAACATTTTAAAATATCACAAACTTGTTCTTCTGTGTCTTTTCTTGGTGTCGATGTGAATTCAATCCCTTTTTAAGCAACTTTACTTGTCCTTGTGTCAATTGTTTGCTTGATAAGTTTATAATTTTAACGATAGATGTATTTGAAGTTAATATCTTCTTGGCTCCTGCTGTTGGGGGTATTGTTGCGCTCTTTCTGTCCATCTGTTGTATCTTGGTTCTTTTTGGTAGGTGTCTCTTGCTACTCTTGATTGTCTCTGGTTTGTTTGTGGTCTTTGTCTTCTTTGATTTGTGTAGCCTTTTTGCTCTTGTAGAGGGCGCCATCGTGTATTTGGGCGTGGTCCTCTTTCTTGAAAAGAAAACTCTTCTTCTCTTTTTACATTTAGGCCTAGTTCATATCTCTGACCTTGGTTCTGTTCGCCCAATAAGTCTGTGTCACGTCTAGGGTGAAATACTTGAAATCTATTGTATGTAGGGAAGTCTACGTCTCTTCTGTTTTCATTCCTGGCTACCATTGCAAAAGTTCCTTGTCTGTTGTTTCTAAAGGGCTCCATACATTGGTTAAACATTGACAAATGTTATTTGTCCTTTAATTCTGATGTCATGTCCATACAATGAACCTACAACTATTGTACATAACATTTTGGTTTTGTAATATTTACAATCAAGAGTAATCTACATTCATTTCAACAACCTGCATCTAATTGACTTTATATGTTCAAATTTACAATTCAATTTGGCCAAAAGGTGGTATCTTCTGTGATATGCTAATATGTGTTATGAAAATTAGATATAGTGACAGTAAAAAAACATATACGTTCGTCGCGGTATACATTTTTCTGGCATATGGGTAACCCTAGCTTGTCTGTGGGTTCCAACTTCTCCAAACAGGGTGACTGTCTTATTGATTGACACTTTCTTCACCATGAATAAATATTGATTAGCATTGTTTAGCAGTGTATGGAAGTTCCTCAAAGTTGATCAGCAGTTGTTTGGATGAGGCATATATTGACCTGGTCAAGTTACCTTATTCTACAATGTTAAGCACTTTCATTATTATAAATCTATATTGATTAGCAATGATTAGCAGTCTTTGCACATTTATTAAAACTGATTAGCACCTCCATTTCCTTAAGTTTCTATTTCAATTAACAAACTGTGATTCAAATCTTGCTACCTTTTGCCTTGTGACATGTACACTCATCAAACGAATCACTATGCAGAATTTTTTTCGCCTTTTATGCAAAAAAACATACATCTATTAAATTGCATATACTGACTGACAGCTGTGCCACAGAAAAGTCCATCATGCTGTTTTGAGTTCCTGAGACATACACCAAACAAAAAAGCATTGTTAAGTTTGGTGCCCTCAGATGGTACCAATTGGTCAAAATTGGGCCCTCAGCTCATGGACTATATGGTTTGTGAAACTACCTATTGGGCATATTTCACTTTACGTCACAGATCCTGAGTATTAAAGATGTAAAAAGGCCTGCATTACATGTACATGTAATAAGCAAAAGGCCAATCTGCTCCATCAAGAGTAATTTACATATTCATATGTATAGTGTTATCTTACATGAGATATTAATTATGTAACCTGTATCTGATTTACTGATACACTGTCAAATCATAGCAGTTTTTTTCTTGCGTCTGGTTTTCTTGATGAACCATCAAATCATGAACCCAAAGTAACATTTTCTTATCTGTATAAATATCATGCAAAAAGGATATCAATATTACATACAAATGATCAATGCAAGGCATGCAGCTTAGTAGCATTTCATACGCTCCAATGCCCTGTACATTCTGTGTACTAAACATCTAAAATCATGTAACCCTTAGTTTTCCTGCCAAAAGTGCTCATATGTAAATTGTCATCTGCTTTAAATGATCTTACTTCAATTTCCTCTTAAGAGAGATTACTCTCGATGAAAATTGTAGAGAAGACTCTTCATGATGGCATGTCCCTGGTCAACAGCTTTCCTTGGCATGGCTTGGGTACATTGCACCCGACCCATGCCAGTGAAGAGAAGCCGTTGACTGACCGTCTTATTCTCACCAGGAAAGGGTTAAAACACACAGAGTGCAGGGGTCTCTCGAGGTCTCTTCTAGTGGCATGTACACATACATCACCTGGGACCATTCACATTCACTGGAGTGACGGAGGACAAATTGTCAATCCCCTGTTCAATTAATCACGCTTAACGCTTCACCTCTTCTGCTGACACATGCTCAGCCAAACGACTGAAAAGTTTCCAAAATCAATCACGACAATTTCCACATATAAACACTCCAATGCATGTGAAAATGTACACCTGGGTCCACTGAACTAAGTTGACGGGTTTCTGACTCTTCTGACCCAGGAATATTCATCAAAGATCAGGCTTTGATACTTCATTGTTGCACAGCTGCATTTAATATTGCCAAAAATCAGATCCAATTTCAAATGTTGAATGCATACAAGTTTGCTTGCTCAATTCTTTACAATATTCAAAGTATATACATCACAGATTCCTTGTTCACTTGACTTGTACACTGAGTATAATACTGCAGTCAATAATACTCTCTTTTGATTTGACAAAAATCACCTGAGTGGAAGTGTATTCAAGTAGCCCCCCCCCCCCCCCCTCGTTCAGATCACACGTTTTTTTCTTCACCGCTAGTGTATTATTTCTGACAACACTATGCCCTTTAGTGTCTACAGTAGTCCCTCTCTTGAGAGACAACCCCAAGTGCCATCCAAGAAGTAATCACATAAAGCAGGTGCTCTCCCAAAGGACGTTTGACTCTTGCACCACTTGCCCAACAACTAACCATTATTTGGAATTTCCACCCCTAATTTAGATTCAAAGAGTTTTGATGTATACTTATTTAGGCCCCAATCCATCTCTTAATTGTGTATTTACTCATTTATTGGTATCATAAACATATTTTGAATTTGTGTACTGGTTTTGGCAAATTATTATGCCAATCTTGTACAAAATAGGTTGGTTTTACTCTGAAATGGGGAATTGTGGATGGATTAGTGGTCTTTTGGGGACAATTTGGGTGGTCGCTGGTCAGGTTCTGCAGGTGGTCTCCTAAAAGAGGTAAATTATTATTAAAAGGAATTTTTGCTCAGTGAAAATGATCACAAAAGGCAGGTGGTCTCCCAAAAGAGGGGTCTTTCAAAAGAAGGACTACGTGCTGTATTCATATTTGATGACCAGAAACAGCTTAAATAACACTTGTAAATATTCTGTAGTTTGCTATCGCTTCAATTGTGTTGTATACACGTAGTTTTAATATTCTAAATATAGGCCCATAATTTAAGCTGATTCCACTTTCATTTCCTGAGCATCCTGGTCCATGGAACAGGAGTATTATCATCTGCCATTTTTGATTAAATCCTGCAGGCTCACATATCAGGTATAAAGGTTTGCTTTGACAATGATTGACACTCACTGACTATAATTTTTGGGGGGTGACAGTTTGCTCTACCTAATCAAATCCTTAATATCAGCTCTTAGGAAAAAAAAAAAAAACCCTCATCCCTTAATACTCCTGTATGTATGGTTACACTTGCTCAGATTACCAACAAGACCAGTTGCTGTCTCAGCTCAACAAAACAGTCAGTAAAGAAAGGTTGATCATGCAGGAAAGAGTCAGGATTCTTCTATTTTTGTTCCCAAATCAACAACTTTACATAGTCTGCTCTTCACACAAATGGCAATTTATCTTATTTATTTGTAGTTCATTGGACACACTTACAGCACAAACCTATGAAACAAAGATGGAATTGTGCCTCTACATACAGTGTATACTAGTTTTGAAGATTTCCCAGACTTGAATTTTCAAAAGGCCCTAATTTGCATAATTTTTAAAACTGTCATCCTATTCACAAAAAAGCCAAACTTTGTGTATGGAAGTATAATCATACCAAGTTTGGAGTTTCTATATATAATACTATATCGTGCATGGTTGGCTGAGCGGTAAGACGCTCGCCTTTCACCTCTGTGACCCAGGTCGATTTTCATCCTGGGCAGTATGTGGAAAAAGTTCCTACCACTTTAACCGTGCACGGTGGTTTTCTCCAAGTTCTTCGGTTTCCTCCACCACAGACAAGGTAGGAAGTATACGCCAACATCTGTGCCATGGAGAGTGTCTCGATAAGTCAATGCTTGACTTCTTTCACAATCCATGTACAACTAGAACAGACTGATTTTCCAACAAAAAATCAAATGTCTCCCGGTGGAACACTTACGTCTCTGAATAAGCTACAGGTGATAACAAATTACAAATGACCAAGTTTGCTTGAAAATTACAATCCTATTTTAGCCTAGATACATTACTCTAGCAATTTTCATCAAGTTCTTCAAGACTTATTGCAGGGAAACAAATTTCACATAAATGACCCTGTGACCTTGAAATTAGGTCAAGGTTACCCAAATACAATCCCAACTGTGGTCTTACCTTGATACATAAGCCTACCAAGTTTCATCAAATTCCATCCTGTTCTTCATGACTTATCGAACGGAAACCAATTTCACATAAGTGACCCTGTCACCTTAAGAATTCGCTCAAGGTCATCCAAATACAATCCCAAACTAGGTCTTGCCACGATACATAATCCTACCACGTTTCATAAAATTCCATCCTGTTCTTCATGACTTATCGAACGGAAACCAATTTCACATTATTGACCCTGTCACCTTGAGAATTCGCTCAAGGTCATCCAAATACACTCCCAACCTAGGTCTTGCCTAGATACATAATCCTACCAAGTTTCATCAAATTCCATCAAGTTCTTCATGACTTATCAAACGGAAACCAATTTCAGTTAAGTGACCCTGTGACCTTAAGAATTTGCTCAAGGTCATCCAAATACACTTAAAACCTAGGTCTTGCCACGATACATAATCCTACCAAGTTTCATCAAATTCCATCAAGTTCTTCATGACTTATCGAACAGAAACCAATTACACATAAGTGACCTTGAAAATTCACTCAAGGTCACCCAAATACAATTTTAACCTAGGTCTTGCCTAGATACATAATCCTACCAAGTTTCATCAAATTCCATCAAGTTCTTCATGACTTATCGAACAGAAACCAATTACACATAAGTGACCTTGAAAATTCACTCAAGGTCACCCAAATACAATTTTAACCTAGGTCTTGCCTAGATACATAAGCCTACCAAGTTTCATCAAATTCCATCAAATTCTTCAAGACTTATCGCACAGAAACCAATTTCACATAAGTCATCCTGTGACCTTGAGAATTCACTCAAGGTCATCCAAATACAATCCCAACCTAGGTCTTGCCAAGATACATAATCCTACCAAGTTTCATCAAATTCCATCCTGTTCTTCATGACTTATCGAACGGAAACCAATTTCACATAAGTGACCCTGTGACCTTGAAAACTAGGTCAAGGTCACCCAAATACAATTTTAACCTAGGTCTTGCCTAGATACATAATCCTACAAAGTTTCATCAAATTCTGTCAAGTCCTTCAAGACTTATCGCACGGAAACCAAGTGTTGAAGAACCTGAACAACAACAACAACAACAACAACAACAACAACAAGCGGAAGAAATAGGCACTAAAACAATATGTCCCCCGGCTTCCACCAGGAGACATAACAAATATGTCTATACTTTATACTAATACTCATCAAAAAAAAAAAAAAAATAACAAATTTGCTGGTAAGGAAAGTATGACAAAAGAGAGAAAATAAGAATGAAAGAAAGAAAAATACAGAATGAATGTGTTGGCATACAGACATGAGAACTAGAGAAGATTTGCTGGAAAGCAGATCTATCTGTGCCTACAAAGGAAAGTTCTTGCCTTGTACATTCAAATTGAAACTGGAAAAGCTGCATGACAGAAAAAAAATTCTGGGGAAAAATGTAGCAAAGCAAGGCTCATGGCTTGAAAAAAACACACATCTGCAGGTAACAAAGAAATTCCAGAAAGAAAGAATTCTTGTTAAAACAGGAAGCCAAGTGTCAGCTAACAAATACGATTATTTCTTTCTTTCTTTCTTTCTTTCTTTCTTTCTTTCTTTCTCTCTCTCTCTCTCTCTCTCTCTCTCTCTCTCTCTCTTTCTCTCTCTCTCTTTCTCTCTCTCTCTCTCTCTCTCTCTCTCTCTCTCTCTCTCTCTTTCTTTCTTTCTTTCTTTTACAGGCAAATTTGTCTGACATTTCATTTGAAAAGTATTACATGCAGAAACTCCAAACTTGGCACAATTATACTTCTATAGATGGAGCCTTGCCTTTTTTATAATAAGAGGTCATGCTTTTCAAAATTTTGCAAATGAGGGCTTATTAAAGTTTTAAATCTTCAATATCTTATATTGCTATTGTAGATGTGGTTCCCAGTGTATAGGAGTTCGATCATAGCAAGGCAAAGGTCATCTCAAATGTCAAGGTCATATCAAGGTCAAAAGATCATGTCAAGGTCGAAGGTCAATTTTAGGTGAAAATGTCATTTTAAAGGTCAAGGTTCACTTCAGGTAGGAGGCCATCTCAAGGTCAAAGGTCATTTCAAAGTCAAAGGCTACTTTCAATGGTGGCTTTCTTCTAGCTATAACTTGATCAATTTTCATCCAAGTTTGATCATGTTGGGCTCAAATTGTAGCCATTGTAAAGCTGCACATTTTTAGAATTTACATGTGACCTCTAAAGGTCAAAGGTTACCCCCATTTGAACCTTTGAAAGTTTCATCCAGCCATAACTTGGCCAATTTCCGTCCAATCCTAATCATGTTGGACTCAAATTATAGGTATTCAACACCTCATATTTTTGTAAGAACCTGTAACCTCTAAGGGATAAAGGTCAAGGTCATTTGGCCCTTTGAAAGTTTCATCTTGCCATAACTTGGTCAATTTTCATCTGATTTGGTTCACGTTTGGCTTAAATTGAGAGTACTGGTAACACTGTACATTTTTTGCAAATTACATGTGATGTAAAGATCAAAAGGTCAAGGTCATTTGGCTTTTCAAAATTTCATCCAGCCATAAGCTCAATGGAAAGGATAAAATTTGTAGCATTCAATATTTACAACTTTTGAAGGCACACAGACATATTTGCTTTGAAGTAAATCTTCTTTTCTAGTTGCAACTTTTGATTCATTTATGGAACACTCTTGACACTACAGCATGGGTTGATGACAAAATGGTCACCATATGGCAGCAATAAAATGTTATGTATGACATTAGCGCAAACAACAAATCCTAGTGATGTACATATACATGTAATTGACTGCTAATGACAGATAATCATGGCCTGTTGTATGTCAGGTCCATCATAAAAAAATATATACTAAATTTGCATTATTTCAACTTCACTGATAGGGCCTAACACTATTCACAGATTGTAGCTTTAATGGCATCTGAGAGCTTCGCTCTGGACAAAATTGATGATGGCCGAACCTAGGTTGTGAAGTAGCATTCATGTACAAGTATATATGATATAGATAGATTTGAAGATGTACATTCAACATTTTAATAGTTGTACATCCAAATTCTACAACTTTTGTTTATGGTTCACTGAATGCGCTACAGCACAAACCTATGAACTGAAGTTGGAATGACACCTGTTTTCGAATGGCTCTAATTTACATACTTTTCAAAAACTGTCACCCCTCTTTATAAAAAGGCCTCACTTTATGTATGGAAGTATAATCATGTCAAGCTTGAGTTGTCTGGATATAATAGTCTTTAAATAAAATGACAAATTGCTAGGGGTGGGGTGGGTGAGTGGGTGGGAAAAGAGAGAGAGAGAGAGAGAGAGGAGAGAGAGAGAGAGAGAGAGAGAGCGAGAAGTGAGAGAGAGAGAGAGAGAGAGAGAGAGAGAGAGAGATGAGAGAGAGAGAGAGAGATAGAGAGAGAGAGAGAGAGAGAGAGAGAAGAGAGAGAGAGAGAGAGAGAGAGAGAGAGAGAGAGAGAGAGAGAGAGGAGAGAGAGAAGAGAGAGAGAGAGAAGAGAGAGAGAGAGAGAGAGAGAGAGAGAGAGAGGAAGCAGAGAATGTTAGAAATTATCAGTCATTGTTTGCCAAATTGGGCTGGAAAATGTTAATGAGTTGGCACACAGACATAATGGGAATTTTAATGTCAAGTGCCCAACCTACCCCCCAAGAAATGCTGTTGACTCAGTATTCAATTTAATAGTCTTGCTTCACAGAGGAAAAGTCTGAAATTCAGTCTTAATTTGTGGAGAAAAAGGATTAGAAGAACTTTTCTTACTCATTAGCCTGGTAGAAAGGTGCAGCTTATGCACAATATAATGTTCTTCAAAATGAGACATTTATGGTCTCCCTTCCTTTACTTTAGAGTTTGCTGCGTATAGTTTATGTAGTAACTTACTGCCTGTCACTTGTTTATATGTTTCAGATTTCTATCGGGGTATTGCAGACATAACATCATTTATAGTTGTTCACCTCTTAACCACATTAACCATTTTGCATGAAGAAAAATGACAAAGAGGCCCAACACTGGACCTTAACTTTGATATTTAATATTACATGGAATAACAGGTCAAATTTATCATTAACCTTTCCCTTTGAATTAAGATTGAGTCAACAACTTTCCTGGTGTGGGTTGAGTGCACCCAACCCATGCCAAGGAAAGCTGTTGACCTGGAGCATGTCATCTTGATAGGCTTATCATCTGTTTTCATCCAAATTATTTTTCATTATTCTGGATGACATTTGACCACTAGCCAGTTTTGGCTGGTTCAAGGAGGAATAGGGTTAACTTGTTTTCTGGATAAGTACGAAACACAAAAGCTCTTACACTATGAGGCAAGAAGTACTGGGGGGGGGGGGGGGGGGCACAGACAGGCCACCCTGGATCACACTTTTGTCCCTGTTACATTGAAGTAAAATATTTGTGGTACATGTTCCACAACACAAAACCATCGTATGTTTAAAGGTGCTGAAAAGTGCCACGGGGAAATGTGAGAGGTACATGGTAAGAGTTTTGAAAAATTGATATATAAAAGGAAAGCAACGCTATGCAATATATCATAATGCCTTGAGTATTTATCAGGAGGTGCACACCTCGTTTATTACTCCACAAAACATTAATTTAAACCCACATAAAGTAGCTAATGGCTTTGCACAATGGCTGGATTCAAGCCCAAGTCTGGATCAGGGTTTTTTTTTTCCCTGCCAATGATTTGGCATCACTCTGTTTGGCATTGAATGAGAAACTTATGGCCAAATAATGGCCCCTGAAAAAGTGTCTGTGTGTGTTTTGACGTCTGATTAATAACATATTACCACATGATTTATTTCATCAGTTCAACAGGTTCTGCAGACGGCAGCTTCCTCTTTGCCCCTTACACAATATGCATGTCATTAGTTTGGTTCCGATGGGCCCAGACAGGATGGATAATCTGTTATTCACGGCTGCCTACATTCTGCCAACACTAGTTTTGATGATACAGGGTACAACACGGCTATTGTGTATTTTAACAATTAATATTGCCATCAGTGGCTGTATTATACTATCCACCTGTTTGCTGGCATATGCTACCATAATAAACATGTCTGAACATAGATATATGTCAAACCGTTTTTATAACATGTATGTTTTATGGACCTGGCAGTGAGCTTAGTATTACATGTATATGGTGCAACTTCAACCCACTTATTTTCTGCCTTTTATTTTGCAGTTGCCACGTTACTGTTGTAGCTATAAACTTTATCAAAATGACCAAAATATCATCTGTAAATGCAAAAGTAACTTACATATATACATATATAGTATTTCCCTGTCAATAGCCAGGAGGGAAGTGTTGAAGCATAAATTTTAAACCTCTGTCAAGTTTCTTCAGCCAAGTTGGCTAAAAGTAGGTTGACATGTTAAGCTGAATCTAACACCGTTTAGTCTATGCTTAATTGGCAAAAGGCTTACACCACCTCAGAGTTGCATACAACTTGCTTGAACATTGCTTTACAGTGAATCCTGCATGGCAGACCACGCTGACCTGATCCAGTACTCTATGCTTCAGTGAGATCAAAATGTAATGACAGATTACCTATCTTTAGGGACAAAACTATCCTATATCATACATGTATTCAAGAGGCAGGAGGAGGGGAGGATGCTCTCAGTACACACCTAGGGGATTTTTTTCACTCAAAAACTGTCTTTTTCATGTAAAAATTGTCAAAATGAAGGCTTTCATAGGGCCTCTTATAAGCCCAATACTTGGAGTCCCATGCCCCAACTTTCTGAAATGTATGGAGTCACCCCTCGCCCCTGTATATTGGTGGTTTCTCTTAAAAGAGGTTTTGATGTAAGAGTTGCTGTGGGAAGCCATGGGTCACAGCAATAATTATATGTATTCTTTGTGTACTCAGCAAGACATGATTAAAGTTATATGAATCTTGCCTCAGGGTTTTTTGTAAATAAGGAAAAATTCGTTATTTATCTGTTAGAAATGAACTTCAGTACTATGATGTTTCTTGATGTCCCTCAAGTGTGACAATCTTCTCATTACAATGCATGGCCACATACAACAGGTGCTACTGTATTTTTTTCTTCTTTTTTGAATTTATTTTATTATTATTATTTCGGGGGGGGGGGGGGGAATCAAATATTGTCACTTAAAATTCACATGGAAAAAGGTAATAATACTTGATGTAGCAATTACAATGAGTCGGTGTTTTGATCCTCTGCAAACAAATCTCACCTGCTTTATCTGGGTACAGCCTAACACAAATCTGTCTTAAGCCTAATGCTAATCCTGTGATCTCTGATAGCACATGCACTCTCAATCAAAACAAAAAACATCCCATGTTTAATCAATCAGTTATAAATAAATTTATGACCCTCAATATTAATATTTCAAGTTTTTACACAACTTTTCAATCAATGGTAACCCTGAGACATCAAATCCTTGTATTCCCAAACAGGATGTGTGCTCTTTGGATGGGGGTTCTACACCCAAATGCTAGGTCAAAGTTCACAGTGACATATTATTATGCCCCTGACCTGCCACCTGCTTTGACAGGTGACAGGGTGCCAGACACACAAGACAATGCAAGGGATGGAAGTACTTGTGAGTTAACACAATGTAAGATCAATGAAAGACTGTTGATACATGTCAAATGTCTCCTCTGTTTACAGCCTGTTATGCCACCTTCAATGAGAACATGATTAATTACTATGTACTCTACCTATACAGGTGTGCTGCCTGCTGGTTTGTCACACCAAGTCTCTAAGTGCAAGTGTTAAATCTTTCCTCTGGCTATACTAATGTACAGGGGTGTATATGTATATACCTCTGATACAATGTCAATCATTTCACACTCAGATTTTTATGAGTATGATGGCATCTACAGATATATGTCCCATAGGAGCAAATGGATCAATATGATGCAGAGTCTTGGATGAAAAGTTAATCAACTTCCACCTGTCACCAATGGCCCTGTAGTAGACAGAAATGACATTGCAATTTGCTCTCAAGCTTTGAAAATATAGTGTTTTTGTTTTTCTTCTTCTTTCTTTCTTTTTTTTGGGGGGGGTGTTTTTGTTTTTGTTTTTGTTTTTGTTTTTTTTTGTTTTGTTTTTTTTGTTTTTTACTTTGTTGTTGTTGTTTGACCATATTTTTATTACAACTTGTCTATTTGTGCACAGTATTATTATTGTTGTTATTATTGTTAATTATAAGTGATGGTGATGTTAGTAGTAATAGTAGTTGTGGTAGAACTAGTAGTAGTAATAGTATTGTATGGTATTAGTAGTATAGTGGCTGTGGTAGTAGCTGTATTATAGTCTTATTGTCCATTATTTTGGCTGATGCAGGGTGACAAAGTCATATTGATGTGTCTGTAGATTTCTATGCAAGGCAGATATACATATGACAAATAGCCCCACCCCTTTCCTTTTCACTTTAACTTGTAGCATTAGGGCCAACTTACATAAGGAAAGTGCCTTTAAAAATATTACTCTCTTTTTATGGCAGGTGGCCACTTTAACTTCTGGGCTTATAAAAGAAGTTCATAATATTCTCCATCCTGATTTCGAGTATATATCAACAGCTCCTCAGGACTTGACTTTGAAATGATCATTCACTTCATGAATTTGGGCTTTCCAATTTTTTTGAAAGGACAGGTAGTGATGAATTAATAGATGCATAATATATGATTCAATAAAATATAGCAAAGCTTCACTTGCATTGATGTCATCGATTGTCAAATCAAACAATGTCTGGCAGCAGCTTATGTAGCTCTGGGATTCTGCTACCTACTGTATGTACATGTGGAGAAATAAAACAAATGCAAAGTTAATGGAAATTACAGCGAAACTGTTCACAAATTTACACCAGGCAGACAATTTAAAGTCAACTCATGGCTGCAAAATATTGAAATTATGTAGTGGGGACATAAAAGCTTAAAAGTTGCTTTGAAATCAGTAAACTTCATACCATTAGGACAATGAATGGGCAAACTTTGCCCCTTTTTTTCAAATGTAGCACACAATGCTTTTACATTAGAAAATCTTGCCGTGTTTGTAATGAACTCAATAGCACTGTGTGTTGTTTGTCACTTCAGTTGGCCAGCATTAGTTACAATGGATATAAATGATCAGATTTGTCATAGTTCACATCACTTATGTGTGTCAAGTTCTACTTGCATTGTTTGTATTTTACATGTATGTACATGTCTGCATAATGTTGCTTTTTCTTGCCTAACCACATATATGATACACGTTGTTTATTATCTCAGTTCTTTATGGGCATGATTTGCCACACATACATCAGCCTGCTTTTCATTGGAAACAGAATGTTGAAACCAAGGCTATGATGACCCAGTCTGTAAATTATATCCCAACACAAATGTAGGTGAAATCCATTGGTTTAATATTCAAAGCTGTTCCACGGTGCTGTTTGTTGGTCAAAATAATACAGTACTGTTTTTTTTTTTAGTAAAGCAAGGCTGGATTTAGAAATGGGGTGAGGGGCTGATACCCCATCCTCAGCTGTTGCCTCAAACCCCATTCTCCTTACCCATAAAATGGACTTTTTAATTTCTGTTCTTGTATTTACCATTTTTTCACATTTATCCACAAGTTTAATTACTACGACAATTCAGTAGTATTTAATTATATATATATATATATATATATATATATATATATATATATATATATATATATATATATATATATATATATACATATATATATATATATATATATATATATATATATATGGACAATCACACTTTCAATTTTCAAAACCTGTCACTTCACATTTTCTGCTTTCAGTCAGGTCCTCATGCATGGATTTGTCCCTTGTTTTAGTAGTATTTCCCCTCACGTACTGGGATTTGTTCATAGGTGTCAGCCCCCAAAGCCAGGTAAAAATGCATCAAAACTAAGAAATTTGGCAATTTTCCTTCAAAATTGCCTCATTTTCACAACTTATGGAGTCTCAAAATCAGAAGATTCCTGCCAAAATTGGGAGAGTTGACAGGTATGTATGTTCTGGTCACCCTCATTCTTTTCCTCGGCAAGGCCCACCTACAAAATCAGCATTTTGTTTCTTTTCATTTTAGACCGCATATTTGAATGCAGTAGTTAGCTCTGGAGGCTTACACAACCAACACGGGAACATCTGGCAGTCCATGCTTGCTACCTCACACACACAAAGTTAACCCCACAATTTGTATGCACGTCATCCTATTTAAAAAATGAATGGAGGTTGGGTAAGATTGATGGAGCTGTGGCAGCAGTCAGGCTGGCTCCTGCCGGTCTTATGGGATGGACCCATGCATCCAGCTAGTTCTTCAGGTTTGTCTCAGCAACCTGGCATCTGTTGGTTGTCACCTGCAATGAAATACTGCCATCTGAGTCTGGAGAGGTAGGTACAGTGATGGATAGAGTGCTGGCCACTCGCAGCGAAATTTGCATGAACCTGGGCAGTTTTATTTGAGAATTTGATTCATAGCATTCTTCAGGATTCAGAGCTGTTCACCAGGTATCCTGGCTGTAACAGGGATTCACAATTGAATAGCCACTGGGCCCATTGGTGGAAACGGTAATGGTCTGGGGCTCTTCCACAGGCTTCGTGTCAGGTGTGTCACACACAAGCTGCCAACTTGCCATTTTACAATGCATTCTGCAGTACAGAATTTACACTTGTACTCAAAAAAGTAACTATATGGCTCTCAAAGCTGACAGGAAATGTGCATACAAGCTGTGGGTTTTTTTGTTTTTTTTTTTAAAAAGGCTTGTTTATTTGTACATATGTGTTCAACCTCTATCAAAAAGTGTTGTTTACCTTCAAACCCAGATCTATTATCTACTATATATATATATATATATATATGGTCAGCCCCTACCTCCTGAGTAATTTCCACCTGGGAGGTAAGGTTACCAAACACGTACTGGTAGTTTCACAAGTGGAATTTTGAATTTTTTCTTGTTTTGTTTTGTTCACAATGTGGCAACAAAATCTACAGAGACTAATACCACTTTAACACAGTCAGTGGCAGATCAGGTGATCCACAAGTCCCTGCTTCGCCAGGAGTTTCTACTTTGACAGTCTGACCTTACTCTGGGAGCAGGCATTTGGGATTTTTCGCAGGACTGGTTATGACTATTGGAGTTTTTCACTTCAGTATAATGATCCTTAATAAAGAATACAAATGCAGTATGTTGCTGTTTCTTTATTAAACATGCATATAATTTTCCAGTTTTC
>CAXHWN010001215.1:0-12000 GCA_964020975.1 Hermodice carunculata
GTAAATACAGTACATATAATTGCAAATTGGATCCATATTTTGAAACAATCAACTCAGAAATTGAGCATGGGCATAAAATGTATCCATAGTTGCAGGTATTTCCCGAAAACTTTTATAATTTGCAAAATTAAATAAATGATCACCAGTAAATTTTTAACGGTACTATGCACTAAACTGCTGTCTGCGGTGGCAATACGAAATGCCCCTCTAATGCATGCACCAAGCACAACACAATAGGAGACATTCATATTTAACTGCGGTTCTGCTCACTTCCTGTGTTGCCAGGGCAACAGACTGATGCTTCCACCATGAACAGGGCAGATCTTTATTATATACTACATAAACATCCATAAATCACACCTTTTCAACCAAAAGAAAGCCAATTTCTAATCAATTCTGGCATCTTTTATGTTTAAAATGTATGTTTATACATTTTTTAAAGATTATTCTGTGTTCATGTTGTCTATTTTATTGAGAAAATACTTTTGACCATGCTAAATACATGGATCTGCCCTGATGCAGGTGATATAATTTGAAATGTTTCTGTTTATATTTCTTCAATTTTTTCTATGTCTGGTCTTTCATCATTAATTCTTTCTGTTAATAGGCCTATAAATATTAATCATTCACCCATAAAAGTGGGGGAGTGATGAGGGCGCGGTTTCCCAGTGATCGCTTGTGACAGGTGACATCTAGGCCTAATCTTAATTTTGAGTTTGGTTTGGGTTTTAACACAGAAATAAAGACCAGCAAACCTGCGATTGCATGCGTTGCTATGCACGCGATGCAATTCGATGGCACACATCATAGCCTCATCTGGCGGGGCTAGTATTAACAGAATAAGCGGGCACAATAATTTAGTTGTGACACGGGTGACCCGACAGCTATGTGACGGGACAGATCTGATGCTGAGATGGACGCATATTTTGAAACTTGTAGTATAGATTTAGATAGGTTTTCTGTTCTCCAGTATGTACATGTGCAGATCTATTCAAAGAACATACAACTGGATTAAGATACTTTAGTCAGCACGTTTTCACATGCCATGGGTTTTCAGTAAAGCGGATTTTGATTCAATTCAAGTGCAGACAAGCTGCCGCCAACGACTTGTGTAGACCGGGCGTGCTCGTCCCTGAAGTGAGACAAGAAATTTCTCCCCGTTGCATTTTTCATGTATTCACTACAATTTCGCCGGTTATGGTGTCATAGCCTTGCGGCATCGTTTTCAAAACTCCCATTTCCATGTTCAACATGTATATAAGTGTTTCAAGACTGAAATGGAGTTGCAGTGATCTCAGCCTCCATGACCATGTGAAAATGCAGTGAACTATTGAACATCCGATTGTGTCCAATCTGAACACGGTTATTGGCATATTAACAGTAACACCAATATTATTGGTGTAAATACAGTAGGGGTCTGGAGCTAGTGCGCCAGACTCTGTATTTGCCGCACAGGTATTAGCACCACCATGTTACACCATGGGTACAGGACCCAACGACAATGCGGTCTAATTGTATATATATATGTATATATATAGTACATACCTAGTTTAAAACAGAGTAATACAGGAACTGTTAAATAAAATTTCGACAATTGATAAGAGTGCGTAAAACATTTTGATGAATGAATGAGTCGACTTCATATGCTGAATTTACAGTGAATTAAGTGCCCATTTGGGCCAATCTGAACATGTCAATTACAATATTTTTTATTGTAAGGGGTCCATCTATATGAGTCATAATGCACAAACAGTAGTGAGCAGCCAATTTGCCTTATTGTGACATTTAAAAGTATTTTGAGATTGAAGTGATATACTGAAACTGTAGTGAAGATCCTATAAATTTAGGATCAAAATTATAAAGTCAACTTGTTCTTATCCCATATTCGTTAATCCTGCGTCGCATGAACAATTTTAGTGTGAACCAGTCTCTTTCATGGCTATTGTACAAAGCATATGATTAACATTTCAGGATTATGGCTTAATCTTAATTTGAACTGGATTTTAATCCAGCTTAAAAGATAAAGTCCTGGACCAAACTAAGTTAATTTAATAAAATGAAAATCTTGAAAACAGAGAACAGTATTGTTGCCCTGAACACGGATTGTTTATTCCTCCAAATTTTGATTCATATGTTGGGCCAAGGATTAAGTAGTTCAAGGTCAAATGTCCATGCATGCACTGGATACATGGTTTTGAAGCTGCATGTTGTATGGTATATACTCGGACACATTCATTCTGATCCTTGCACATTTGCAACAAATGATGTGTCAATATTTATTCTTCCCTTGATTGCTGCAACCTACAACATTACTTGTAGTTTAGGTCTTCTTAAGCTACATGTATGAACATGCGCTAGCTTCTATTTGCAGTTCAGAAAGTTGTAGTGAAATGCTGTAGGTTGGTAACATTTCGTCAAAACTGTGTGAAGACGAGCCTCAGGTTTCCCCGTCATGTTCTTTGGACAATAGTGTGTTGGTCCTCCTTGTTTTACCAAGGTAGACTATCTTAAATCACTGGATTGTGAAAATTTGGTGAGTCCGCCTACAAGGTGCATGGATCTAACTGACAATATATGGCCGTCAGTGATTCCCGCCAAAACTGAGACTTCCCTTTTAGGGAGCTGTGTTACATACAGGCCATATGGATTGCTCCGGACCAATTGAAAAAATTCCTAAGTCCTAATGGATCACTGAGGATCACTTCCAAAAATTTTGAAGTCGTATGGATTGCTAAGGATCAGTACTCATCGCTTAAGATCGCTTCACAAAATTTCAAAGTCCTATGGATTGCTGTAGGATTGTTTAAGATTGCTGTAAGATCACTTAGTAGGATCACTTTATTAAAATGAGCTTGTCAGTGAATTCTCATAAGGATTGCTTTCGATCGGTGTGTGCAGTTTGCTAAATCCTTATTGGATCCTGATCTGATCACTCAGGATTTTAGTGAGGGTGTCTGTTTTGAAACCCTTAGGTGTTGCAGCAAATGAGAAAAACATCTCCCAACAACAACTGTATAATAAATTAAGTTCTCAACAAAATACAAAGACTCTTGCAGTTCAGGTTGAACAGATATCTCTGGCCCAAATAACTACATTGGTGAAAGTTTTCGGTCTATGCACAGAATTCAGTAAAATGGAGTCTGACTTACCCATTAAAAAGTATAGGGGAAGTAACCTTTTCAGTGAATTTCAATAAAATCAGGTCCAATAAACTAGCTTTCACCCATGTACATAAGTAGATGGCTCCATCACAATGCTGCAGGCTTCATAAGAAACACAGTGCCTGGGACTATATCAGCCAGCCCATGATGCCAGGAGACCACTGTATCTCTGGGTAAAAGGCTCCTGTAATGTAATACCGCCATCAAAAAGGCCAAGGATGGAGAGAGTTGGCTTGACCACAGAAAACCTAACAGTCTTCTAGTCCACAATGACTCACGGGCAATGACTGTTTTGACAACTTTATGGATTCCATAGCCACAGAACTTCTTTTACCTTGTGATAAGGAACAAGACAGTTAAATGTTTTACATGTAGTCATTTCCCACTGGATCATAGTATTATGTATTTGGATATGGATGTATAAATAATGTTAATTTTTACATGTACACACACCCAACCCTCTCTGGAATGGGCACCTTACTGCAGTGAGAACTTTTCATCAATCCTATACTAAGATTTAAAGTTTGAAATACTCACAGTATTCAAGGAGGTCAGTGTATGATTAATTGTAATATCTTACCCTCTGGGCACACAAACTTATATATATATATATATATATATAGTTTCTATTTTTGTTTGTTTGTTGTCAAAATTATTGCAGATCTATAGAAGTGTAAACCCAACTTAGTTTTTAGGTTTGTGCTATAGATGCATCCAATGAAATTAAAATGAAAGATGTAAAATAAGACTTTATGCTAATTAGGTATAATTCTGAACTTTAAATGTTGAATATCATTAAATGTATCGTAGACAGAGGTGTAAAGCTCCATTCATTGCTTTGTAGTATATGCGTATCCAATAACCAATGGGTGGCTGGTGTCCAGCAGTGAGGCTGGTCTGGTCATTCTGGGGTGGGATTAAGTGTATCAGTCACTGAGATACAACAGAAATTTGTAGAATCTTCAACCTTTATTGGTAGTTATAATGTGTCAAGATGTTGCCTTGCTCAGTGCTCTTCAAAGTGTAGAAAAGTTATTTTACTTTTCTAGTCCACACAATTGGGGGCTGATGGTTCCTTTGTTTGACAAGGTGGGTATACATGTATCTGGGGGACACCCAATGTCTTCAAAAGCAGCCAGGTTAACAGGTTTACAAGATTAGTTGTAATTTTTGCCACGTGGAGGCAGCACCACTAGGAAGACAGCCTGTAATTCTCAGCACTTGTCAGTCCTCAAGTTCAGCTGGGCTTCTCAGAACAGGATATCGTCACTCGCATTCACCCTCCTTCTTGACAGTTTACAGGTAGCTAACTGCAAAAGCATGACCTAAGGTACATCCGGGTCATGATCCAAGCAGTATGCACAGCTTCACTACTAGGTCTATACCTATGCTAAGTTTTGTACTTTTCGGAGCAATAGTGTCCGAGAATAACTGACCACAAAATTCACACCGAAATAGATAGATAAATAGATAGATAGATAAATAGATAGATAGATAGAGAGAGAGAGAGAGAGAGAGAGAGAGAGAGAGAGAGAGAGAGAGAGAGAGAGAGAGAGAGAGAGAGAGAGGCAGACAGATAGACAAACAGGCAAATAAACAAGCAAAGAAACAAATAAATAAATACATAATTTGAGGAAAAAAAGTCTATGTTCACACACAGCCTTAAGCAAAAAGCACCAACTTTGTATCACAGGAACAATGATAAATTTGCGTAATAATGTCTGAGTATGTTGGCCTACAAGGAGAAAACTAACAATGTCCTTGTGTATCATCATCTTTGCAAGAATTGCACAGGAGAATAGTAAGATTTAAGTTTTTTCAGATGTTTAAGCAGCTTTCCATGAAGATACAAATACGGTACTTTGGTAATTTGAAGGAACAAGGTCGACATTAAACTAACACACAGCTGGTGTTGTCACGTTAGATAAAATTTATTCTGCAACTAAAGGACAGCAAGCCTTTACACACACACACACACATATATATGCCTGTAAGATTTCCCCCCAGTCAATTCTAAAAGAGAAGGGGGTTGCAAAAAATAGCTCACAAAGAAAAGAAAAAATTAAAACCTTAAGTCTCCTATTCAATATATATATATATATATATATATATATATATATATATATATATATATATATATATATATATATATATATATATATATATATATATATATATATATATATATATATATATATATATATATATGTATATATATAATAGGAGACTAAGGTTTTAATTTTTTCTTTATATAATCTTGTGGCTAAAATAAAATGCATTGAGGAAATTTACAGGGCTCCTCATTTGTTGCTATCTGGCCAACATGAACGACATAAACACCTGTTTTGCTTCACTGTCAAATCTTAGCGACAGGAAAAAATAGGCAGCTGACTCACTCAGTTGATTTCTACCACATACTATACAGTACTGTCCAGCTAAAAACATCTGTAGTAAAATTTTGTTTCCTTGTAGCATTTGTTCCATTTCTTTAGATAAGAAGCACTTATTTTTTGAGAAAATCTGTAGCAATTTTGAAGAGCTTTACAGCAAAAATTTTGCCACAATGCTCCAGTTGGACATCCCTGCTATATGATTTCTACAAACTTTTTATATGAGAAAAGGATCATGTCAATCAAGAAAATGTTGCTAAGAATGCAGGAAATGCACTCTTTTGCATGGTGAATTTAAAAAAAATGCCGGGGAGCATGCTCCAAGACCCCTTGGTCTAGGGGCTGCGCGCCTGCGGCTCAAGCCTGAACACACTATCACTGAGCACCAAGCCAGGGGGAAAAAAGGGTTTGATCCTAATGTTGCATAACTGTTCGCAGTGCCACACTGCGGGGAAATACCCGGACTATAAGGCAATAACGTCAACGACCAATCAGAGATTGGTTCGCATGGTCGTCCACAGGAAACGGAAGCAGAAGCTAACACGTCTGACGTGGCCTGGCGAATAGCGGTGCTCCACATACTGGATATAATCCAAAGTTCATTGATGAAAGAACCAAATGTGTCTCATGTAGTCAACCTCGGCGATACACAGCCAACAGTCATGGCGTCGCCAGTGGAAGGCAGTCGTAAAAAGTTCATTGTGTGCTTCCTGGGTATCTTCATTTGCTACTTTTACTACGGAATTCTACAGGAGAAAATGTGAGTGAAGCCATAAAATGTTGTAAACAGCCGGTGGGTGTTCAGGTGTAACAAGGACAATTGCAGTGACTATGAGTTAGGGTCATCGTAGCAAATGCATCTGTTTCTACAAACTGATCTACAGCAGCCGGCAGATGATTAGATAGTTGGGGACAGCTGGGTATCTTTCTTATTTGTTTTTTTCCGTGTGGGTAAATTTATATATTTACACGCAAGCGTGTGGCTTCATCGTAAAGTCGTGAATTGGGAAAACTTTCATTCATTTCAGTGTCATCTGATCATTTTTAATGTGAGCCGATGATATATTATCGGCCACACATGTCTACGGCTGTCACAAGTGAGGCCATGACATGACATGAAGAAACTGGTTTTCCTCCATGGTGTGACTGGCCGAGGATAACAATGTCTGGGTGCCAACCCAGACATTTTGTTTTTCCAAGAATATTCTCTTTCTCTCTCTCTCTCTCTCTCTCTGTCTCTCTCTCTCCCTCTCTCTCTCTCTCATGCAAATTATGGCAATTAAAATTTTAAAAGCTTTATATCTTCAAAAATATGGTCACGGATACTGTATTGTACATTCACCAATGTTACAGTGGTATGGTACATAGACATATATATAAATAACAAAAACAGAAATGAACAATTACACTTAACTACAATGTATAAAGAGACTAAACAAATTTGCGACATTGCATAAATAAAGATTAAATACTAAATATGTACATAGTTTATCAGACATTGCTTCCTAAGGACAAGTCACGTGGGAAAACCAATGTACAGATAATCAATGTATGAGGGCCTTAGAGACGTGCACAGAATGAATTATTGACATAATCTTCAAAAATTTTATAGATAGACACAAAGTTTTAACTTACACATATAGGTTTGAGACATCTGGCAAACCCAATAGCATGCAAACAAAAGTTGGGGAATTTTAATGTATGCTAAATTAAGTGAATTTCCCAACAATCCACATTTTGACTAGGGCTTCTGCTGTGCTACATAGTACATGTTACAAGCCTCCATGGTACTAGGCAACCATTTTGAGTTCATGATACTTGAACATGTCTCATTGGCAGCCTTCTAGCCATGCCTGCTGGGTGTATGGTTTGAAAGGCTTGTGTCTTATGGCCAATGGCAGGAGGGGGAACTCCCAACAACTGTGTAATGAGGTTCTCAATAAAATACAGAGAATCTCTTTCTGTTCATGCAAGAAATAATCTGCTCCATGTTCACACTAATGCTGGACAGAGCTGTAAGTGCACCATGACTGAGACTGACCAGTGTCCTAGCTGGTTTGTTTTTCGCCTGAGGCTAGGATTCTGAGCACTGCGCTTATCAGTCCCAAGGGATCAGAGGTACAGGACTTCTAGGCAGAACAAGCCTGAGTGTACTCTCTGTTAAAAATAGACTACATACAGAGCTGAGTTTGCTAGACCCATCAAACTCTAGACTTACAGTCTGTTTTCACAACTTGGTGAATTTTGAAAAAGTGTGTGAATTTTTGTCATCTCACTGGACACTTTCATGTCCAGGTGCATGAATATGCAATAAAGTATTATTATTATTTATTATTATGTCTTTGTTTTTTTGTAACCAGTGAGATGAAGTCTGTTCTTCATAGCCAGTTCTGAGTCAGTACAGGGCATGTCTCCGTTCACAAGTACATGTACATGTAGTTTTGTGACAGCATCTGTTGAAATTTGTTTGTGTAATAAAGGAACAAAGACAGTTTTGTATTGCATGTATACACATCCCTCTGAATTATAATATGTGTACACTGTACATGCACATATACTGCCTAGAAGGGCTGACCCTCTCGGGAGTGGGCACTTTTCTCTGGTCTCAAGGGTGCCCACTGTAGAGAGGTGTTACTGTACAGTGGTACCTGCAAGACTACCCCTAATGCCAGACAAAAGTGCTCACATAGGACAGGTGGTCTTTCATCTCAGATAAATTAAATAAATTAAGAAATAATAAAAGGCCAATGTCTTTCTCTCTCTCTGTCTCTCTCTTGAAAATCAAGGTCATAGCTCTATATTTGACCTACTTTTTGAGGTCAAAGGTCAAGTGCACAGTGGTGATATTGGCATAAATAAGGAAGTATTTAAGGCAGTTACATGAAATTTTATACACTCATTTATCATAACCAAAAAATGTGTCATGAATCAAAAGTAGGTCACTAGGTCAAGTATCTGGGTCACAGTGACCTATTCATTGAAATTTTGTTTACCCACTATAACTTCAGAAGCTTTTGAGACAGAACTTTCAAAATGCATATGATAGAACACCACTGCAAGCATAATTGACCTTGACCTAACTTTCAAGGTGACACATTGGTCACAAGTTTGCTGAGTGACATTGTGCATCTAAAAATCTAAATCATAAAACAAAAGAAGCAACAAAGGGTGATCTAGAAGGCTATCGAAAGTCAAGGTTATACCTCTATATTTGACCTAATGTTTTTGAGGTCAAAGGTCAAGTGTACAATAGTAGTATTTGTGTAGGTAACTATACCTGATTATACAATGGGACACTATTCCTATTCACTTACAGCAAAAGAGATTGAAGGCGGCCAAAGGGATACCGTGTTCTTTGAGTGGTATTTTTATATTTTCGGAAGCTTAAAATCTGTACATCAGACGAGAGCATTTAGAACATGATATTCAGTCCTACAAATTGCAAATGCAATATGCAGGCTTCATCATGGGCGAGCATCACTTTCACTGATGGAGCAAAGACTGGAGGAAAAGAGTGACTGAAAGAAGTACCCTTAGTGCATATAAGGTTTTACAGAAGCCAAAGATAAGTACTTGCTGGGATGGAAGGACTTTTGTTCTAGTATAGGGCAGGAGTTGCCAAGTTAGAGCTGAGAAGAGAGAAATGGACTGTGCAGATAGCAATGGTAAATGGAGAGTTTGCTCCCAGAGGCAGACGAGACAGTATGGCCATTGGTTGGTTGGTATGGTTTGATGCATATAAAGAAAAGACCTTAAAGAGGGGAGAATATTCAATATGTTTTGGGAATGGTAGAATGAGGATCATAGCTGTAAGGGCTTAGAGTATGCCGCTTAGGAGAAGATTTTAGGTTTAACAGGATTTACCAGGTGAAAAGAAGGAAGAATCGGTTTTGGGATGGAAAGGATAAGGTGGTAGGCCATATCAGGGCTCCCATGACTGTGTGCACAGGACATGGGAAATGCCTGAGCCTTGTAGGTGGAGATAGGGTCACTTGGAAATTATTCTCCTTTTTATCTGGCCACCTGTATCAGCTATGATACAGTACAGGACCATGGCAAATAAGCGTAGTGCCATAGGATTATTATTGAGTCTGCCTTCATGACTTTTATATTATTTGCCGGACACAATGGTTGCATAGCTAAAATATTCATATAAACTGATATAAATGTGCAGTACCATTTAAAAAAAAATGGTACTGAGCATTTTTATCAGTATTTGGAATCAGTTAGCCCTTGTCTGCCCAGTTTGAGGTGGTATCCAGAGACACTAATATTCACTTGCTTTTTACTCTTTGAGTTGGGCTATTTAATTTTTCCTGGTGTATTTTTGAATTGAAAAATATATATATTTTTAAACTGCACAATTGTAACATGAAGTTTAATCTAAATCTGTTTCTATCTCTCTCTCTCTCTCTGTCTAAGAAGTGGAGTAAAATTTTGAAAAATGTCACAACTGTTACATAATCTGACAATCTGCCTCTTGTATGCATTGCTTTACAAGGTTTTTTTCTCATGTAGTCATACCATTATGTGAGATAGGATCAATTAATTATCAACTGGTGATTGGTGAAACAAGATCTAAAGTTATATGATTGGTTAGTGAGGTTTACAAATAGTCTGTGAATATGGCTTTCCCATTGTGACACATTTATCTGGATGGGACATACGAGGTCTTGCTTTCAGTTGTGAGGTTGATAGCTAGGTCACATGACTAGTATGGAATCTGATTATGAAGAAAGCTAATTGCATATAAGGCCATCAACCAACAGATGACTGGCAGATGGTTGTTTGATAAATGTCCTGAATACCAATAGCCTACTCAGACAACGCAGCTTTTCATTGCCAGTGTTTCTCATCAGGCTGTGTAATTTAGTCAAATAAAGATTGTGTTATATTTTGCATACAGGTTTGGTGACATGCACAGACTTGGTTGTTGTGGCAGGGTAACTTTATTTAACAATGCTTGTAAACAGTGTTCACATATAAAAAATGTGTAATTCAACAAAAATGGCAACAGGAGGTTAGGGATGGTTCAACATTATCATCATTTTTTGAATTAGTATTTAGGGTACTAAATTTTATGACCCCTCTCCCTCCCACCAAATTAGTATGCGCGATGTACCTGTGATCGAAAGGCTAAGCTGTGCAGTTTAAAAATACAGCACAATGCGTAAGTGACCATAGATAGGAAAATTATTGTTATAAATCAGAGACTTCAAGTTCTAAGCTGTACTTCCATGGTAAAACCTAAACAAAGTTGTTTTTTCTTGATGGACGCAGGTTGTCTGTGCAAGACGTCACTTTAATTCTGCTGACGAGCTTGTAAAAACAATGTTTCTATTGTCGATATAGCAACTGAAAACTCCACACAGAGGAAGTTCAGAGTGGAGGAGCAGGAGAAACATTTTTGTCGTGCCAGCATAAGCTGTTGGCGAGACTAAGCAGTCACTTTCCGGACAGCCATCTGTCTGTCCGTCTATAAAGGGGAATTGGAAAATCATATATCGCAAGGAACTAATATTAAATCTGGAAAATGAAAGTGATACAAAAGCTACTTTCCTTGATCTGGATATAGAAATAAAGAACAACCAGTATGTAACAAAAATATTTGACAAGAGAGACCAGTTCAAATTTGATATTATCTCTGACCCTGACCTGACAGGAAACATTCCAGAGAAACAAGCATATGGAGTTTGTATCGGACAAGTCATACGTATTGCTAGAAACACCACACTTTTTAGCGATTTTGTCAATAGGGTTAGAACTTTGTTGCATAAATTACAACACACAGGTTATAAAAAACAACATTACACAAAACTCTGTTGAAATGTTTCCAGAGATATGACCAAATACCTAATAAATACAACACTAACTCAAGAACATTAGTCAAATTGTGTCAATATGGAGTTTGAAATGACAAAGTATAGACCTCAAAGTGTATAGAGTGGTAAGGGGGAAAGTACCCGGGGTAAAGTATACTTAACCCACCTAGAGAATTTTCTCTAGTCCGTCCTAAGTCGGAAAACCATAATCATGCTCACTTTTTGCAGGATTTCTTTCTTTTCAATCTTCAACTAGTACAGTGGAAGAGGTGGCTTTCAGCTTATAACTTAGTACATTTTACCTCATAACACCTCTAGTTAACTTTATGGTGCTAAAAGTTGTATTACTATTTACCTGTTTATACCAGTGTCGGTATGGTGGAATAGTGTATGAAGCTTTTCAGTTTCAAAGGAGATGTCCGTCCGTCAATAAAAAACTTCGGAGTGGCTTGAATTACACTGGCGAGACATTCATGCCCCCCGGCATGACTCTGCTTTGTATAAGTAAACATGAAATCAGTTAATGAAAAATCCAAAAAGCTAAGGTCTCTGCTATTATCAAAATATTGAATGTGTGCATGCTCTGAAAAGTGTGCTTTTTGCTTAGCATAAGGAACCCAAATATAC
>CAXHWN010001217.1:0-11000 GCA_964020975.1 Hermodice carunculata
GTACCTTGATGGTGCATATTATATGCGTGCTCAGCTGAACAGGCAAATAAACGTAGGTATACCATGTGATATGCGGGTATATGTTTTCTTATTTCAATATAAATTTAGCATGGGCATGGGCATGGTAAAATATCAGTCACAATTTTCCAGGAAATGGTGATTTTGGAGGGGTGGGGGGGGGGAGTAGTTCCAATTCAGTTTTTTGTTTGTTTTTTTTTAATTTTCGATTTTTTTTTATATACATGATCCCTAAGCACAACATGTGCTCGCCTTCGTGCAAAATACATATGTTTGCTCATGGCACCATTTAGCTGCTAAATTTACCCATTGCACGAGGTAGTTCATCACAGTGAGCTGCTCTTTAAACTGCTAAGCAGACAACTTTTCCTCAGGCTGCCAGAAAGGTAAGGCCTGGCCCAGGTTCAGTATCAATATGCCAGTCCTCCATACTCCGGAAAAGCGTCCAAATATTAACCTTCGAGAGGTAAACAGCTGTGGCAAGTGTAGTTATGCAGATATGTGATGCTACTAGTTCACAAACATGATGACTTCTTTCAAGCGACTCGTGTTCATGTGTGATGTAACAGGGCATTCAGAGACAGCTGTCAGTTTGATACATGCTTTACATGCTACTCTTAAGGGTCATAAAAATCAATGCAATAAAAGTAAGTATATACCATCGATATGCTCAATTAGCTTAATGGATTTAAATCCCACCATATACAACAAAAGGTTCAAAAGAGCAAGTCCAATAAAGCTTCGGAAGTGGGTTTAATTTCATAACGTAATGTCACTAATTTCTCGATGCAAGAGGCTCTCTGGTCAGGGAAGAAATGGATACCATATATTTCCCAAAGGTATAGAAGATACATTGAGTTTTTCAAGGAACAATGGTGTATATGCTACGTAATATATATATATATATATATATATATATATATATATATATATATATATATATATATATATATATATATATATATATATATCTGATTACAAGCATGTCTGTGGCATATGGCTTTTTCATTCAATATAGGCCTGTGTATGTTAACGTCTCCGTAATTAAAACCGCTCAACAAAGAATTGTGGATGAGACGTATGAGGATAACGGTTAGATATACCACCACGCAAGTCAGCTTCTTCGCAATAGTTGTGCTAAAATTTTGGATTTATTTTTTCAAACTAAAGTGGGAAGGGTTACATTCGGTGTGGTTATAAAAGGATAGGGCAGGTCCCATCCATTAAAGGACAAAACTTCATTTAATTGAAAAAAAGTGGCTTAATTTATGTGCATATATGTATATATAATATAAATCTTGGTTATCTATATAATGTGTCACTTCAGGTTGAGCTAATGTTTTAAGAGACTGCTATGTATTGCTCTCATTTAACTGGGAACTGTTTCCAAGGTCAGTTTAATGGAGCCAGTCCAGCAAAAAAAATGCCGACTCATGAAACGTGCTGAATTGTATGCAATACCGCACGCTGTGTTACGATCGGTTATGCATCAAATGAAAAATTGTTTAATTGCGGTTACTTCACAAAGGTTAACAAAACCAAATACTTACTGACTGTATAATCAGGCTTTGATGTGACGGGAAAATATTGTGAAAATGAACCACAATTGTGATAATGCAGGGCAGTTTGTCATAAGACTTCCTTTTTGAAGACTTACTTTGTCTCAGGGTGGGAAAAACAGACCGCCATAATGTTCAGAGAAGCATGGACCTTACCATTTTGTTCACAAATAAAGTCGCTCTCAGTCGTGTTAGGGGTATCTACACTCTAGATTATTGTCAATTGGTGCCAGTAAGTTCCTGTATTTTTAGCAATACCCTGCTGTCACCCTACTTTGGCTTGACGTCGGTGCTGTCATCATAACCGTCATCCAATATAACATGTTAGCAGGGGCGTTACTGTAATTGATTAGCAAAGATTCTCATAATCAGTTTGCAAATCATTGTAACATCTTGGCAATTACAGTATGCTGTTGGAGAATAGAAGAGACTGTCCAGGAAGCTTGTCTAATATTTTACCTGGGACGAAAGGCTTTGGTCATAAAGAGAGCGTCCACATAAGTCTGTTAACAGAATAAAAATGTGTTTGACTGATAGCAGAAGTTTCTCAAAACGATTATGTCTTAAGCTGTTGAGTTTTGCTAATGTTTTTAAGGGAAATATATTTTCATAATGTAGGGTTTGCCAGTCATGTGTATATGTAGCTCTCCGATACCCGTGAACACAGTGGGGAGAAACAAAATGCGTGGAAGTTTTCATGAAAACCTCTTTACACGAACCGTCCAGCTTGCAAGAAAATATGTATTTTGTATGAAGAGTGAAAAAGACAATATTAAGGAGATTGTCATTGGATGACACTCACCGATTGTTAAGAAATTGGATTAATTTGTGACGAGAGGTTTTGACATAGAATGTGATATTGGATTCTGGAGCTTCTTGTTGCTGGACTAAATAATACATAATAATAATATAAAAAAAACTCTTCCGAATCGGATGAGAATGTATTTTACGTATTTTCCAAGCTAACGCAACATAAGTACGTGAAAGATAAGGGACCTTTATGTGTATGCTTGTTGAAACCATGGCGCTTTTGTATAGCGTTCTCAGGCTGACGGCCTTGTAGCCTTAAACTAAATGTGTGTATCTTCAAACCAGTGGGTATCATCAAAACGAACTACTGACTGAGCAGTGGTAAATGTATGTTTATTACAATTATGTGACTTTTGAAAAGTTAGAAAAAAATGTGTCTGAGTTTATCTTGATCCGCCATCAGAAAAAAAAAACCCAATGAACAAATGTAGTTCCTCCCAAATCACCAAATACCTTGAATTCTCGTGTGGCCCTGTGTATCTGGGCAATTTGAAGCTTGTTTCTCGCGTATGATTCTTAGAGAAATAGAGGTTACACTCAATAATTCTCTGATTCCCTTGTAAACTTAAAAATCGTTCTGTCATCTCCGTCTTAGGCTTTGTCATTCATGTTTTAAAGTGGGATAAAATATATACGAAATGTATAATAGATTTAAACTCTACGCTTCATATCATTATTGCCTGAAAACTACAGAAATTCTGCTCACTCATTGGTGCCATGGTTGCTTATGTTTTGTGTCAAATAAGGAGGACTGTCCTAATGAATAATGGCTGCACGCTTAATACGATGATGTACATAATAAATGATTTTACAAACATCTCTTGTGGTTATATTTTTTGCTCATAAATAAGCATATATGTCACATGCATAATTCCGCATGGTGCAAGCACCTGCTACCTGAGTCGCATGGCATTTTCAACAAATAAATCAAGCCGGTTTTTTTTTATCCTCCAATCATTTCAACTTGCAACAATTTGATACTCGGGGGAAAGTTGCCAGTGTCGCCACCTGTTGATGAAATGCAGTCCAGTTACCGTCATAAAATGTGACATTGCCTCAAGGTAAGAATTGGTTGTTGATATACTCATGAACCTTCGTGTGTCTTTGCGTTTTTGACAGGATCTGGTATGGGTTCTACGGACAGACTCGAAAACTGTTTGGTTTACAGGTTTTAATGTAGTGAAAGGTTATGTCAGGTATGGGCATAACAAGAGGACCGTCACGGTCCTGCTTTCAGCTGTTGCAGCCGTCCTCAGAGACATGGTTCTCGAGTTCTCAAGTTAACAGAGTAATTCATGCAAAGGAATCTATTAATTTGGTGTTAAGTCCATGGTCACCTGCGTGCAAGTGTAGCTCTTCTTAAAAGATCACTACCATGTACAAAAGCAAGGTCCTAGATGGAATAGTTATCAGTTGAATACTAACATTCAAGTAGGTGGTCTCGTGGCCTTGGGATGCAGGCAAGGTCACCTTTGTACCATCTTATTTTGGCCCTCATATGGCACCATCACCATATGCAGCATCAAGGGCCTCGCTCAAGTGTTTGTAAAAGTATCGAGTGAACAGTACAATTTACGTTTCAGTGGCCCTTTGAGCTTTGGAATAAAGTCAAAGTCACCCATCTGCAGTCTGACTTTAACCCTTACAGGCAATCACAAGCATGTGCAACATCGATAATTTGCATGTACCAATCCTGCTGACTGGCAAAAAACAAACGTTTTCAGAATATTTCATTTGCTTGTCATAAGAAAGTGTTATTTCTGGATATAAAAGTAACATGACTGGTGAAAGTGCCCTCATCCTGGCAGTGGCATAGCTCTGTTGCTTAGTGACTGAGAGGATCCTCACAAGTCTGCAGTTCATATAGTGAAATATAAATACTCTCCATTGTACTATGAAGTACGTTGCCTAGGAAACAGCTTCTGACAGGCTTAGCTAATTTATTACAGATGTAAAAATGGTTTTATAACAGCATGGACGTATATAACAGTAACCAGCTGTACTTATATTTGTGGAGAGATACTAGTGAGTTTGGCATAAATTGAAATTCCTCTTTTTTTGCATGTCCTAGGAGTTGCTTTTAACACAACCCCAGATATTAAACTGGGAATTGCACCCCCAATCGATAATGGGTTTATAGATATCCAGCTTTAAAATTTTCAAACGTCCCCAACTAGCATACATTTTTTATTTTACAAGTTTAGTTTGCGAGTGTCTTTTGATGTAGTTGTAGCACAAACCTATGAATTGAAGTGGTATTGGCACGTTTACCTACAATAGTTTTGAAGCTACCCAACTTTAAAATCCTAGTGTGTCCCCAATTAGTATATATCTAAATTTTACAACTTTTGTTTGTGGTTTATTGGATGTGCCCACAACACAAACCTATGAATTGAAGTTGAAATGATACGTGTATCTATAATGATTTTGAACACATTTAGCTTTAAATTTTGAAGTGTTCATGATTAATTTAAATTCTTGAACTCTTGCAATGTGCCAAATACATGCACAGCTGTAACAAATGTACCAGTAGAACCAACATTTGGGCCCCTACGTTAAATACTTTGGAAACCAGAAGAGATCGTGAATTTCAAATGGCCCTAAAATGGCCTTAATTTGCATAATTTCAACCTGGTAACTATTTCAAACGATATGCAAAACTTCACCATAGGTGCTATGTCCATGCCCAAACAGAAGTTTCTGGCTTGCACGATGTCTGAGTATAAATCAATGTAAATGCAAAGTGGACAGGTAGGCTAGAAAGAAACAAAAAATATTGGGAAAAACTATATCTCTATGTTCACACTCAGACATAAAGATGTTACACCATCAGCCGAAACCAGTAAGTTTTTTCCACCATGTGTAGGCAAATTGGTTTCGGGTTCTACGCTTTCAAAATTGGAGTAGTGCTGACTGAGGTCTTTATATCTTTTTTGCATATGATGTTTTCTTTCAATTGAAATGATTATGTTTCTGCAGGCTGACACATCATTCTTGCACCCTGTGAAACATTCTAATATACCAAATCCTTCCAAGGTGATGTTGCTTCATTTTTTTGACAAAACAAGACAGACGTCAAGTGTGTGATGTGATCAATTTCAAGGAAAAAAAATGAATTTGCCAGACCGAGTGTCTTTTATTTTAGTAATTTAATAGCAGGATACGCCAGAAAACTCATCACCTACGCAATGCGTCGCATGTAACCAGTCCCCCGTGCACTCAGGGCTTGTTTTCATAAAAGTTGCTGTTGCCTATGACCAAAATCCTTGTGGTTGACAATGCAAAAAGGTGCGACAGCGATCGCATTTCCACCCCAAAGTGCAACGTTCTAGAGAGACAAGCCCCACATGTGGCCCTCAATTGCTCCAGTATGTTCCCTATGAATTTCCGGGCGAGTTGTTGCGTCACCAAAACATAGTGGACCAAATATAACCACCTATTTCCTGCAGTTTATGACCATGCGAATTGCCTAATGTTATTGGCATCCAGCAATTTGTTGCATGGCTTTGGTTGCGTCGTGTACCCACCTCGTTGCATGAAATGCCAACAATATATTATTTGTCAAATGTAACCGTCGCCCCGTGTAGCTTTATTTTAAGATAAATACACATGAAAATGATTTGAGATGAAGTCAAAAAAAAAAAAAGTTTCGGATTCATCTTAGTTTTGTTCGTCCCTTTCGCAATGTCAATTTACCATAAATTCATTACAAGACGAGTTTTCCTTCGTGACGGGTCTCAAAACAATGCCTAACAAACAAAAATTAACAATCCTGCTTGACAGAAAGTGTTTTCTTTTTTAATTGCATGGTATTTGGAGTTGTTCACTTACTTTATTGGAAGAAACATAAATTCTATTTGATGTAAATGGAAAAATAATCTGTATATTGCAGAAGACAATTGTGGCCATCTGGAACTTAAAACACAATAACTCTTACCCGGTTATGATATGAAATTGAGTTAACAGCGTTGTCCTATGCTACAATAAGCAACAGGGAGACGTGTGTTGACTTGGGGCTTGCTTCGAGTGGAAAAGTGTTTATCATGGACTTGTATTCGTACATCCTATCTTGTGTGCTCTTCCACAAAACACAAATTTCTTAGCGCTTGATTTTTAATTTATTCATAAAAACTGTACAGTTGGCTATGATGTCTTTTTATCGTCGATACAAAACTATCGTGTCAAGATGCTCTAGTGATAAGGTATACTTGCTACATGACTTGGACCAAAATTTTGACAATGGTACTTTGTTTTGGTGTTGATCTTCCCATAGTTTTGGCCCCAGAGAAAAGTATGTCCTTAAATTAAGAGCGGGATTTGCCACTCCATTTATACTAAAAAAAAAGTTTTACGAATTGCTGGTACACGAAGATATCTATTTCCTTTAACATCACCATAAAATATATTCAATTCGAAAACTTTCGACGGACAATCACAGTTTGTTATTATATGGCATTCAGGTAAACACCTTCAATATCTTATAAATGTTTTGCCAGACTGAATAACACCCCCAGATTTTATACCTTGGAAGCACTAATGGTGATGTGTTCTTTCTTTCAATCAGAATTGTACTGACCAATTTCTGCAGATATATTGAATCTGCAAAATTTGTGAAGGAAAATAGAAGCCCTCTGCCAATGGCTTCTTTTACAAGCCTTCACCAAAGACATAACTGATTTTACTTTGGCTAGACATGTTACCGTACAATGATACAATGTATTCCGTTCCTAATTTACTGTGCGGTAATCTGATCCTGATCTCGTATGGCATTGTCCTGCAAGAGAATATTTTGACAATGAAACTTATATTCTTCGGTTATATCTCCCTCACGCATCCCGTTAGAATTCCCTGGACATATGTATCTTTCCGCTAAGATGCTTGTCTCATAATCTTTGGTAATAACTCATTTTTCTCAAGTAACTACGTGAGTATAATTCGTCAAATGGCGTTCATACTTTTACGATCAAATATAGGTGAACTGCACAAAAATGTAAACGAGATGAATTGAAATCATGGTTGGATGGCAAAGTCATCATAACCAGCAGGGCCAACGTAAGAATGTTTATTTGATGCTCGACTATCCTGCATTGATATTAGCTGCACTTGCGGTCTCGGTTTCAATGTACCTTTCCTTTCCTCCTCCTCATGCACTTTCCCCAAGGAGGTGCAACAAAAGCACAATCCCAAAATTGTAAGAATCCCGCCCATTGCTAAAAATATGATGCCAGCAGTTAGCATTCCATTGTTGTAGCCCTTGAAGTGACCAAGCGGCGTCATCACAGCACCAATGATAAGTATAGCTATACCAGGGATGATAATCATCAGCGTGCCTGGTGGTATGTTATACAGGCAAAAGGCGCACGTTCCCCTGGCGGGGATGGCCTTCTCTTTGGGTTTCCTGGGATTGTTATGCTTGTCCTGAAGTCCACTGTCTACCACTAATTTGCGGTCACGCTCTGACGGCTCAGAGATCATTGTTGTGGATTCACAAATTAGCCACCAATGATAGGAAATGTGTCCTGTACGGAACCAGTGCCTGGGTCCGTTGCTTCTTCAAGATGCTCGGGTACCCTTGAACATTTTTTGCATTCCTACAGCACCTGCAAATACATAAATGATATGATAAAATTACAACGTTATTCCATAAAAAAAAATGGAAACCGATCTAAATATAGTTGTAAACACCACATTGATTTATCCACCAAAGTCTCCCTTTTCCGTATTTTATTATTTGTAGAAAATGGTTGCTGTGATTCCCATCTGAAATCAACCGAAAGCACAAGGATGTAAATTGTCTGCTTCAATGTTTTTGTTTCTTTAAATTTAAATTCGTGTTAACAGAAAGCAACTTTTGTTGCCAACTGTAGATTAGATGTCACGATGGGATGCCCCGGGTTCATAGCTTTCCAATGTGTCCAACTCAAGTGAAACAAAGCCATTCACGAAGTCTCGAGACTAACATATGAGTCGTGTTTTTGTCTTAGCCGTGTGTTATTTTGAACAGGAACGGGTTCGCTTTTCTACGTCGTAAATGCCGAGCACGCGTGGCTTGAGTGCGACCAGGCTTTTTGATCAGTGTCAAGGTATGACGTTGTGATCAGAAATGGGGGGGGGGGGGGGTAATGCTAATTACACAGCAAGGTAAAGAGTCTTAGGTGGCAAGATACTAGCGTTAGATTTTAGCATGCCGCTCCACCAGACGCATTTCTCTCTTAATGGCTACAAAATGCGCTCTCGGTGAATATGGCGTCTCTGTTTCTCCCTGTCTGTCTGCCCGTCCATCCGTCCTTCCACTTGTATATGTTTGTCTGTACGCAGTGCATTTGTAAAATGTGTATCACACATAGTATCCCGCCTCCACATAATACAGTCTCATTCTGCGGTAGAAATAACAAACATAAAGTCGTAACCTGTTGCTGTGTATCTAAAATCTAACCGATGAGCGCCCCATCAGAAACTTTTGGGAGTCTGGCGGGATGCTTTGGAGACAAAGCGAGACCAAAATTAAATGAAACCTTTCATGGCAACTTGTTCATCAATTCCAAAGTTAAATGAAATACCAGTTGCAACTGAATGCTAAAAGTATCTATATTGCTGAAGTGGAGCATAATAATGAGGAAGGTAAAACAGCTAAAGAACTTATGACACTGAGTGCAGCATTACTACAAAAATGATAGCTAGAACAGGAACTAATACATCACATAACATAGCTAAAGTGTAAATGAAATGCCATATCTTCGTGTGTTAACATTTTATGGCTGCATTAGAATTAATGCCACCACTTCCTATGCGTATGCAGGGACAGATCTAGACTTCAAAAAATCTGCGGCCAAAATTGGATATATAAGCATAATTGACAAAAAATTATCGTGGCTTTTTTTATAGTTCATTTAGGAATATATTGTTTTATTGTTTTTGTTTTTGCTAGTTAGCTTATGGTCAAAGGGGTCCATATCAATGACTTAACATTTGCTTGCAGAGGTGGACGGTAGATCCATGGTGACAGATATAGCATGACATGCAGACAAAAATTGCCAGAAAACACACATACTTAAAGTGGCAATTTACACCATTAAGGGCACTTCTGTCTTCGGATATCGACAGGTGAGATAGCATATATATAGCCATTTAAATATGACAGATATCACCTATGTGTGTTGACCAGCCAGTAGGTGGCAGCACCAGAGAATGGAGCCTAATGCTGACTAATGCATTTTTTTCACCAACAACTATGATAAATGTGGTCATGAAGTCGGTGTCCATCAGATGTACCAGAGACAACTGGACTTGTATTGCAACAACATTTGAAGAAAAACGTGTGCGTACTGTAGTCTTACACTGACTCAAGTCCTGGGTAATGTTTAGCTTGTAACAATACGTGAACTAAAATAGCACCCGTACACTGGTCTTTTACCCACGAAAACACGAGTGAGGTTTAACTAAGTACATCGAACACTCAATAGGTGGCAGCACCACAGAATGAACCATAATGCTGACTGATGCACTTTTTCACGTATAAACAAAATGAACATGGCTGAGACGCAAGTGCTCAGAGAGACAATCAAGTGGACTCGTATCGTGACATAGCAGCACATGGAGACTCATATTCTATCAAAGGTAGAACATATTCGGTGATAATACCAGTAGACTTGTCTCACATGGAAAGGAGTCCTGAGCAGACTTTACTTAGGCAGGCATTTATGGAGACATTTTCCCAAATGAAAAAAAGGACACGTTGTTTTCAGTAGGATATTTATATTTAATCATATTAACTGCAGATCTGTTTCTTATGCCTTTTCTTGCTGAAGTTGTTACCTCCATCATTGAAGCTTATACGGCCCTGCTTTAGACATGAATCTGCCCTCCCGCCCTGCCAAGACCCCTGCTGCCGCCCCAGATGGCATCATAAGATCTCAGTTAATAGGAAGGAATCCCTCCCACAATGTTGTTTTTGCTGTGCCATGTTTACCATACATATTATATGAAGTCCCCTTGACGGAAAATTTTAATTATGAATTACACTTTTATTATTGGAGTTGACACCGGCACAATTCTCCCTCACACAACAAGATTATCTTGCTTTGAGACACGAATAACCATAATATCAGAACGTCTTTTCTCATTCAATCGCACTTTATATGTCGTTCTTCGCCAATTGCACGTGCCACAACGTGATGGCTCCGGTTTGTGTATCCAATTGAAAGGGCCTTCACATAATAATGAATGGTGCTCAGCTTTGAATCGCAACCGATCCCAGAGCGCTGTGTCCGATTATGTTTTCCTTGACAATACGTACCCTCTTTGGGTCCGGATCTGAACCATCCGTTTGTGTCCGCATTACATTTTTTAGTGTGAAATGTTTTAATCCTATTCACCTCTCTCCGTTCCGTGAGAATATATGCCGACATGCATGTGACATTGTAGGTCACCTAGAATTTATCGTATCCCGCCGCCCCGCCCTCATGTCCGGGAAGACAAAATGTTGGTTGAGTCACGACTTGGTCGTATCAGGGACAGAAAGGACTACTCTGAACATGGACCTTTGAACTGATTGATAATCCATTGGGTGTATAAACAGGTGTCTCCACGCCCTGGTTCTCGCGCTGCGTGTCT